>CAEGAD010097753.1:0-10809 GCA_903067055.1 Poeciliopsis paucimaculata
TGGAAACGTATGTTGGGACCCTGTGGGGTTAAAACAAAATTTACACCCATCATGGACCAAACCTAGTTTCCCACAGAACCTTCATCAAGTTGAAACCAAATACTTGAATATACTGTATTAAAATATACAACACCTTTATATAGATCTTTTGCTAACTGAAGAGAAAAAAAACAGTCCAACGTTGTCAGAAAGACCAGGCAGAGAGAAAGAAGCAAATCATAATCAGGGTTCTCCTTGATACGCCTAAAATAATTGTTATCTCAGTGTTTATACATTTTAGGATTTGAAGACAGACAAAAAAAAAAAAGATCTTTTGCAATATTATGACATTTAGCGAATAGAAAAAGTATGCTGACATAAAAACAGGAGACGTTTAGTCCAGTTTAATGTCTTATAGTTAGGAAAACAATGTTATGGATTGTGTGTTTTTACAGTGTGTCCCTTTGGTTTAAAGCTGTGGTGTTTTAGTGAGGTCTCATGCTCACCTCATAGAAGCCTCTGACCAGCGCCTCCGTCTGCTGCACCACCCCCCTCTCCACTCTCCACTTCGCCATTCGCTCGATGTAATCCTTCTTGTTCTTCTCCGTCACTTGGAGGTGGGAGCCACCTGACTTCAGCTCCCTCTCTGTCACCTAGCAACACAGCCACAATGTTGCCAAAGGCGAGTTTAGAAAACTGATTTAAACCAGATATAATACCAAAGTGGAAACAATATGTACCCCTCCGACAGATCCACCTCTTTTTAGGGACTTTCCCATTGAAGAGCTCATTCCATCAGGAGAATCAACAGCTGTACTCATCTTAATAGCAGGCTATTTAAAATAGTGATTAAATAACATTTCACATTCACATCAAAGCATTGGGAACACTGCACATTCTATAAATAACTAAAGCATGAAAAAATACTAATATAAATTGTTACCATTACACAGAGAGTGAGGACACGTGAATGTAATGGCTGTTCAAACTGGTTTAAACTGAAAAGTGCTTAAAATTTTAGCTTTTGTGGGAATGACTGAACTGAGTATAAGCGTTGTTTCAGAGCCTGCTTCACTTTTGTGCTGTGTGGTGTCAAAACACTTCAGAATATACTTTTTACAGTGCATTTGCTGCCTTTGTCCTTAAATAAGGTGCAGCTGTTTAGAACCTGGTGTTCACACAGTGAATGGCAGATCAGTCACAGATTAAACTACATATGCCATTAATTTGAACAAGTTCATTTCAATAAATGATTCAGTGTCACAAAGCTATGGTAGTATATGACAATTAATAGCTAATTATTGGCCATGTAAAAATGTATTTTCCACCACAAACAGTGATTGATCTAATTAGAGATGTTGAGATGCTATTTCTTTGGAATATTTATAGACCGATAGCAAATTATCTTTCCACTCAGCTCCTGTTACCATTGCAGCCTGCAATAGTGCCATTAGTCTTGCGGACTAATGGCAAGATGCATCCTTAAGCAGAGGGTGTACTTTTTGTCCATCCTCTGCTTAAGGTAAAGGCTCTACCTCTAGAAGGCGTGTTTTTCCCATTGAAACAATCTTCTTTGTCAATTCTTGTTTTTTATATTGTAAAAAGATGATTTTGTAATTTACCATTTTATCACTTACAAATCTACATAAATGAGTTCCGTTAGTGTGCAGAAGGTCCTACCCAATGTAGTGAGCTTTTCCATTATGTGCTCTGTTCCTCGCTATTGTGGGCGGGACATGAGCTGCTGTTGTCAACTCTCTGCTGATGTTTGCAGACACTCAGTAATGTAGAACCTCGAAGTTCCGGTTCTGATGGACTAAAACATATCTGGATATTTCATTTTGTCTTATAGAAATTCATTGCTGGCCCAAAGATAATAAAGATAAAGGCTCAGATCAGTTGATTATTTTTACTGTGCCTATAATTATGGTCTGGCACTTTAAAACATGCAACTTTTTGGATTTTGGTAATGTAGTCAAACAATATAAACCAATAGCAAACAATAGCCACGCATACACTTTATTATTATTTTTTAATTCATAAGTTAATATTATGTAGATCCAGTGTTTAACACTACTGACGCAAAACAGCAGCAATGTCAGAAAATTGACCACATCTGCAGTGTGTCTCTCTTCTTTATTACAGTCCGTATTAATAGCCGCTTGCCGGATTGCAGCGCTGCTAATTCAGTCATTCTACTGCAAATGCTACAGTATGTGTTCCTGCCGGTGCTCCTGATTAAACTCATAAATAAAGTTCATACTGAGCAGCTCTCTAATGTCTAATTTGCTGTTTTCAGTGACATAAATCACGAGCCAATCAGTCAATGCGGTCAGCTGTTAATCAAATGGTTTCGGTGCCGTACCCTGCTCAGTGCTGCTAGTTCTACTCCTGAAGTAGGTACAGAGATTGGAGAACAGCCGGGCTGAGCCTCACCAGATTTGCTATTGGTAAATTAATCTGGCAGCGGTGGATCGAGACCTTACTGGTTAGAGGTGGCCTAGTGGAAAAGTGAATACAACCTTTCCGTACACATCAAGTTCATATAAATTCATTACACTAAGAAAATTACTTGATTAGCATGTCTGATTACAGATGTATATCTATTAAGAAGATATGCATCTTAAAGATATGTATATCTTGTGTATACATTTAATTGATTTTAATCAATTAATACATTTTATACAGATGTGAATACAGATGTGTTCTAACCTGGCCAAAAACCTCCTCGTTCACAGTGAAGGTGAGGTCCAAGATGTCGGTGATGTCATTGTCTTTCATCCACTGGAGAGACTGGTGGAACTCTTCATCCAGGTACTCCAGATCAGAGAGGTCTGTGGGCCTGCAAGACACACACAGCACAATCTGACAGTCCACATTGCTGCACTAGGGTCAGGCAGGTTATCTAACATACATGTCGTGGTCTTGGAAAGAAGGGAAGTTCAAATGAGGCACATTTTCAGCTTTCCACTGCTTCTTTAATAATAATAATAATAAAATAATAATTTGATCCTTAAGATCTAATAGATCAGTGATTTAAAAAACTGACATGCATCACTTTGTCAAATTCCAAATCTACGATGAGGGATTACTACATCTTCAAAAATGGGAATATATTTATATGTGGTACATGTTGAATCAAAATGACACATGCATGTTGTTGTACTGACAGTCTGAGCAGAGCCTTGTAGAAGGGTCTGGTGAAGAAGGCATCCAGCAGATACTGGTGGATCAGAGCCAAGCCCAGAATACGGCCACTGAAACGGAACCTGAACCAGACACACATGCATTAGATGAAATGAAAAAGTTTTTGTATCCAGATAATCGTAATCTGATAGTATAAAGACGGGAAGCTACACAGTAAAACACCAACATCACATTTGACTGGTCATGTATGTGTTGTATATTCTAGAGGACCGTCATTCAATGTTTACCTTCAATTGTTTTCACATTTTGTTGTGTTACAACCACAAAGTTATAATGGATTTTATCACAATTTTATGTGAGAGACCAACATAAAGTAGTGCAGATTGGAGTGGAAGCTTAATGATACATGATACTGCTTTGTGTCGCATGAACCAAAATCCAAATAAGAAAATATTTGCAAAAAACAATGAAGCATATCTGTTTGAACATTACATATCTTGTCTTTGTAGTGAATTCAGTAAAATATAGGTTGAAAAGTATTTGCAAATCATCATATTTTGATTTTATTTTTACACAATGTTCCAACTTCATAGGAATAGGTTTTGCACCAAGACAGGACACAGTATTAACACAAGGAGTACAGTTTGGGGTTTATGAATGCTTGCGTAATTTATTCATAATGTTTAAAAACCATGTAAGATTTTTATTCTACTTCAAAATTATGTACTACTTTGTTTTGTCGCATTAAAACCTTAAATGCTTTTGCATAGTCGATTATTGGTGTTAGTCACAGTTAGTGAAGGTTTTTAGTTACCTAAATCCCGATTTGTTAAATCTCTACTTACCATTCCAGATGGTTCTCAACAAAAGCTGACATGGGGCTGATCTGAACGGTGTATGTGTCATTGGCTGAGTATTCAAACAGACCATAGTATGGATTAAAGAGCTCCTGGGACAGCAGGAAGAAGAATTCTCTGGATGGACCACTGTAATCTAATCTAAAGATGACAAGATAAAGGCCGTCCTCATAGTCAGTTCAGAAACATACACAGAGTTGTATGGAGTGGCGAAGCAACGCGTACCCCTCTTCCCCTAAAAAAGTGACGTAGAGTTTGTTCCTCTGCAGCTCTTTGCGTGAATACGCCATCACTTGGTTGAAGGTTCCCTCCAGCAGGTGTTCTCTTCGTATCAGCAGTCTGTGAGAACACACCAAGCACAGCACTTCCTTTGATCCCATTGCATTTCAGCTTCAGTTTGAGGTCACAACAAGGTGATGAGTGTTTGTTCTTACTTGATTTTGCCCGGTCCCTGGCCGTAGCCTTTAGCCTCTAGTTTACGGTAGAAGTTTCGCAGCTTGGCTTCAAAATCTCTGCGATAAGGAGCCGGGGCCCTGGCTCTCTGCAGACCTGCAGGTGTACACATGAAACACAATCGCTCTTAAAGAATAACTTAGGATTTTCAGGCTTTCCATTCCTCATAAGAATACCTACATGCTGTTTGGGGATATTCCAGCTCAGCCAGTAATTATCTGTATTTAGTTTACAACCTGATGTAGACATGACTATGATCACTGTGTCTTATTGATAGCAACCTGAAGAAATTATTTCCCAGAAGCTCTGAATAACCAAACTCCATCATGCAGCAGATGTCTGATTGGTCCATATGTTTCTAACAGCTTTTTTCTCCCGGATCCTAGTTTGAGGTTGCAAGCTCAACAACGAGCACATTCATCCCTCTACTGGCAGAGGGATGGGAAACAGCCCTCTGCAGTGCAGCCGCTAAGATAGACAATGTTCTACCAGAACCGGGCCTAACCGGTTCTACTAGGAGAACACAACACTTTAGGATCTCTTGTATGCACAGGCTGTCTAACAGTCAGCATTGTGAATCTGTATTTTCAGTCATTTGTCTTTCAGGTCCCATATGAAGCGTTTACCTCTTGTTAGCCCACTGATTAGTGGTTTGCTAATGATCCACATCTGTTCAGTCCTAATCCTTTGAGTTCATTTTTGTATTTTCAATGAGGAAATACTCTCAATTCCAACATGAGCGTTTCAGAAATAAAATAACACTAATAAAACTAGTCCATAAGGTGGCAGTGCAAATATTTCAGGATTTGTTTGTCTCTTCCACTGAGTCAGTAGTCTTACGTTGTGAGGCTGTCACTTTAAAATGTATTCAATATTGTCCAGTAGACCTGTTGCAGAGTAAGGACTGTCCACCTAGACTCGATCAGTAAAACTCATTTTGGTTTTCCCTTTCAAAAAAGGGGGAAAAAAAATCTTCAACATTGGGTTCAAAGAGTCAGATTAGCACGAAAGGCTTTTCCCTGCCAATTGGCTTAGTAGTTTGACATCAAAGCCTACAGTCATCTTGCCCTGGTGTGTGCTGACAGCTTTTCCACTTTATGTTTTTTTCCAAAGACAATAGAACAGCAAAGAAAGAAGAGCAATTATAAACTAAAGTTTGATGCTGTGACCCAATTTCCTGTTTTAGAATCTCCCATCATTGTGCCACAGCGCACACGCAACACATGCGCTGTGGCCTCCAGTAGATTTGCCAGAGTGCATTAAGAAAGCCCCGCTGTCAGAATGATACATGAAGAGATAAAAAACCAACCAGGAGAGCTCTGTGGGGAGGAAGCGGGTGAACAGCGAGGGGAGAAGCTGAACCCAGGGTGGACGGGGTGAGGTGGAATGTAAGACATGATTTCCTCTTCATATAAACTGCAAAGACAGAAGCAAATACATTATTACAAAAAGTCAGAACATAATGTTTTATGGACATGGGTCAAGTTGATAAAAGGTAGCAGTCCAGATTTATTTTCACATCATGTCTGATGCAGGTTTTGCTCTGAAATTGTGATTGCCCTTAATAAAACCAGAAATAAGTCTGCCTGCGGGTGTTTTGAGTTATTTATGAATCTACAAAGTGCAGATTCTAAGCTTTCTAATGATGTCAAACACGTGGAAATAAAAAAATTTCTAAGATCCAACTTGGGAGTAAAGTTGTGCTTGACCTCTTTGTTCCAGAGAAACACTTCTAAATAGCAAAATACTTTGGGAAAAGTTTGAGCTCCTGATTCTGTGAGAGAACTTTAACCTCCTCCTGTCCTAACCTGAATGTGCAGTAGTTCACAAAGGGCAATAAAAGCATGGCTGAGCAAAACCAACATGAGAAGCTCATTTAGAAAAGTGGGCAGTTTTAAAAACCTCTGAGGTAGCACTGGACGAACATTCTGGTTCAATTCTGTGAATAGATGATGACTTGTACCAGCTCTGCAAATGTGACCTATGAAGTTTTACCTCAGCAGGATTACAAGGTCTGCATCACATGACAGCTTCTCCACACCCTGAGTACCTTCTGTCCGGATGTAGTGCACCTTTTCTCTACATCAAAAAGACACAATAATAAAAAAAAAACATTATTTATACAATACAGTAGTTCAATTTCATTTATGAAATAGATATTAACTAACATATATTTGGGATACTTCTACTGCTTAACTACAAAAGACTTTGATAACGTTCAGTTACCATGCATCCTTCATTGACGCTATTGACATAATAACATGTGATTTTAGGACAGGGAGGTCTTAACATCAACAGAACATCAAATCTGTGTGTTAAGGGATTTGCCCAACTGCACATATTGTAGCTAAAATTTGTGTAAAAAGATGATGTTGGAGCTAAAATATTTTTTCTTCACTTCTAGCAACTGAATTTAAACAAATGTAAAATACTGGATTTTATACTACAGAAACAACTCACATTTTTCTGGTCATACTTTGCAGATGTAGTTCCCTTTTTGTCTATGCTTACCTTAATGCGTGGTTTCTGCTTAGACTGGGCTGGCGCTCCTGCAGCATGTCAAATATGTTTGGCTGTCGCAGGAATGCCACTATCTTGTCATTGTAAGCTATAACAGATACACACAGCACTTACAAACTGCTGGATGGTATACATTGCAGTTAAAAATGTTTACTCCCTGATTTCATATTTTCTCTGTTTTCAAACCTAATTGATGCCATCAAGTGTTTGCAACAGCCAGCAATGAGTCATTCGTATCAGTCTGGATAAATTTTGGCTTACTCTTGGTTCTACAATTGCTAGAATTCACATTTTAGAGGATTTACCAGACAAACCTCAGGCCACACCATCTCAGTCAAAATGAAATCCAAACTTTAACAAGTTCTATCTAATATCTGTATTTTTGAGCCATTTAGGGGATTTGGACTTGTTAGAATTTTAGTTTTTTGTGTGTTTATTTAGGTTTCTCTGTTCTACTTAGGAGTCTTTGTGTTGTCCGGACCACCCCTTGATTAGTTTCACCTGTCTCTTGTTTTCCCTGATTGTCTCCCAGTCTATTTAAACCAGGCAACTCGAGGGCCAGTGTCCTGCAAATTTTAGATGTACCTCTACTTCAACACACCTGAATCAAATAATGAGGTCATTAGCAGGACTGGAGAACTTGACTGCATTTAGGAGGTGATTCAGCTGTTGGACCAGGCAGACATCTAAGAGTTGCAGGACACAGGCCCTTGAAGACCAGGATTGCCCACCCCTGATGTAAAGCCACCTGTGTTCCTTGTTCTTTGTCGGGTCCTTGTCGAGTCTGTTGTGTCAAGCTGTCTTGCTGTCAAGTCTTTTGTCATATCTTCACTGTTACCAGTTGCTACCAGTTTTGAGCCATGGCCTTACCGTCATTCTGTGCCGCCTGGACTTTGGATAATGTGCTTTTGTAATTTATTTCATCATTAAACAACCATCATTCACTCCAACCTGGGTCCTCAGCATGTGCCTCACCACTTCTCTACCGCACCCTATTTAGAAGTTCTCCTATTTAGAAATTACAGAAAGGCCTTTCATTTTCATCATAGGTACACTTCAACTATGAGAGGCAAAAATTCATGACAGTTGTTCTTGTCATTATTATTTATTTATTCATTCAGTTATATGCCAGATGTAACTGAATGCATAAATTTACAACTTTCAAAAAAATTCCAGTTTTGTCCCATCAGTCTACAGAATATTTTTTATAAAAATTTTGGGGGTCATCAATATATGTTTTGGGTGCATGTGAGATTGGGGGTGAGGGTTGTTTTTGTTTAGATTATTTAATCCACTCTATGCAGTCAAATAGGTTATTTTAAGAAATTTCTTGATAATACACATTAGTCAGTAATCAGGACAGGAGTGAAATTGAAGCAAATATGGTTGATCAGATTCAATACATAAACTAACAAGTTGGAATGATTCTATTATTTGCAAAGAACTATGTCTTTAAATACATAACATTCTAATTTCAAAACTACAAAGTTACCTTCTGAAATCTGATAATCTGAATCATTTAAGGGTGGGAAAAAGCTAATCCAGAAGAATTTCTACAAAATATGACATACTGTACTGCATGTACAGTATGCAGTACAGTGGGGGAAACGGATTTAGTCAGCCACCGCAAGTTCTCCTATTTAGAAATTACAGAGAGGCCTTTAATTTTCATCATAGGTACATTTCAACTATAAGAGGCAAAAATTCAGGAAATTACACTGTAGGATTTTTAAGGAATTTATTTGTAAATTATTGTGGAAAATGAACATTTGGATGTCCACAAATAAGCAACACTTCTCGTTCTCACAGACCTCTTATCTTCTCCATCATTACCTGTGTCAATGGCAGCTGTTTGACCTCGTTTTCAGCTTGCTAAAACTGGCTAAATACTTTATTGCCCCAAGGTATCGTATTCTGTGGTTCCATGGCAAGGACAAGATGCTATGTGAGCACTTACAGAGAGCAGTTGGCTGCTTTGGGTCAGTTTGATGATGACTGCGTATAGCTGCTACCAGGCTGTTACCGGGCCGACCCATCAGAGACATCCCTCGACTCCTGGACACTTCAGAGGCCTGAGTACAAACCAAGATAGGAAACACTGTTCACTGATCGGTGGTCAAATGTCAAATGGCAGCTGGAGAGTCACTTCAACAGCCTCATAGTCTCATTTTTCTTATATTTATTGGACCGAAAATTGTTTTAGAATTTGAATACATCTTAGTTCTAGCTACATCCAATTCAACTTTCTGTAAATTCAAAACATACCCTACAAAATAATATAAAAAAAACAAACAGGGTATTTACAAGAAGTGAGAAAAGGGTAACACTTTATATGACGGGTTGGAAATAAGACTGTCATGACACCGTCATAAACATGACATAACACATGTCAGGAACATGAGTAAGTCTTCATGAATATTTATGACTGTTGTCATAAACTGTCATTCGATAAATTAGTACTGATTAAACTTTAGCTTTAATAAAATAAAACTACATAATTTTCAAAGTTTAATCAGTAATAATTTAATAACAAACTTATATCAGATCATGATTTCTTGGTTAATGACAAGTTGTCATAACAAAGACATTTTGAATAATGTCAACTTTGTATTAAAAGTGTCATTATTACCGAATGACACTTTATGACAACAGTCATAAATATTCATGAAGACTTACTCATGTTCATGACAGGTGTTATGTCATGTTTATGACTGTGTCATGACAGTCTAATTCACAACCCATCAAATAAAGTGTTACAGAGAAAAGTGTGCAAACACGGATGTGCAAAGAACAGCTGTGTCATATAGACTTATTGAAATAGTTTGAGTGTTGGTTATATAGTCTGACAGCTAGCACAGAGATGGACTTCCTAATGAACTCATCTAACCTAATCCTTTTTCTTAGCTGTAGATAAGCTGCTCCTCCAATATACTACATCCAGCAGGGAGTGGTTCTTTCCTGCTTCAAACGTTCTAGTATTATCAAAGTCCTCAAGAAATGATTATGAATCAGTCATCTAATCCCAATATGAGGTCATGTGGCCTGTCACCACATGACTGGGTCAGAATATTTTTTTGCTGAACCATCTGAAGGACATGAGAGTAGTAAGGCATATGGAGTCTGTCTCCAGGGTGACCATCACTGATTGGCTGCTTGTGTAAACCTAATTTAGTGAAGTGAACTCATATCTTTTCATTGGTTTATGCAAACAGAAGAGGAGCTACATTTCTCCTTTGATAACACTGTTTCTCCTGGGGAAGGTGCTGAGACACACAGACAGATAGACGTATGTTGGCTGTGTACCTCTCCAGCACTGTAACTACGGAGTCTCTGCAGGTGCTGTTTGTGGGCCAAGTGGCCTGGCAGTCGACCATTCTGCAGTGGGATCCGAGGGTCAATGAAGGTTGTGGCTCGACTGTTGTGATCCACAAAGAAAGACTAGAGAAATAAAAGGCAGAAATCTTTCAAGTGAAACTGTTCCTAGATGATGTGCAAGGTTACCATCAAAGCAAAGCTGGACCAGACAAGTTCTGATTGGGATATGACACTTTAAAACAAAGTTGGTTGCATTGCTTTATGTTATTGACTAGAGTAATATATTTCAGATCACCGAAAAGCTGCAGATGTATAATATTCAATAGACATTTTAACACTGAAGTCACTAATCTATTTTTAACAGCTGGTTTACCTTCACTAAGACAATCTAAATCAGTGGTTCTTAACCTTTTTTGAGGTACCGAACCCACCAGTTTCATATGCTCATTCACTGAACCCTTCTTTAGTGATAAATAAAATATGATTTTTTTTTCTGAATTCAAGATATAGGTATATGCTTTTTTTTTTTTTTTTTTAC
>CAEGAD010097776.1:0-87633 GCA_903067055.1 Poeciliopsis paucimaculata
CTCAGTCCCCACAAGGAGCAGTGGGTCCCCACAACGTAGCATGTGTCAGGAAAATGGTCCCCACAAGGTATTAGAAACAAACGCACATAGTCATATGGTTGGCATATTTTCCAGAGTGGGTGAAATCCCCAATGAATCAACCTCAATTAGAAAGGAATCTCAAAAATAAGGTTGTTTTACACCTTTAATCTTGATTTTATAGAGGCGTGGAGGAGACGGGGGGGGGACTAATTTAAGAATATGTGCCAGTCTAAGTCTAAATCTAACACAGCTTCTCCTGGAGGAGGTTGGAGTCTTTCATTCTTGATTGTGTCCCTAATTTATGCTCCAGCTGCAGAAAAATTAATCAACGATAGCAACAGAAAAAGCTAAAAAGAGATGGCTGGATAAAAGAAACTTTTGTTCTAACATACTTATGGCACAAATACCATCTACATTATACTGGCTGTGGTGCAGGGCATTATGGGAAAATACAACCAAAACAAATGTGCTAGTGTAGAGCTAGAGGGAGGAATGTGTTGTAGACGAACGACCAAAGATAAATCCTACAACCGATAAAATCTGACGCCAATCCATTTTTTGTTACATTGGCTGAAGAAAGAAATTGTGCTCTTCTTCAAAAGTTTGTGTCGTTTCCTTCAGTGGTTTTTGCTGCAGCGCCACCACAGGCCAGGAGGGGAACAGGTTTTTCAAACGGTTTGGTTCGATTGCCAGTGCAGTGTGAAAACCAACTGGACCACCTGAAAAATGCAACAAATGTTACAATTTCGGTCCCCAACCAGATGTGAAAACAAGAGCAGTGGACATCTGACTAGCTGTTAGCTTCCACCAGTCCAAAGATTTCTATATTTTTCTAACAAGTTCAGAGCTATGAAACTTTTCTCCAGTTAAGATACTATCAGTATTACTGATTAGAACTTCGACAAATCTGTTTCTTCCCGTTCTGCCAGTACTGAGATGTTAATGGCGCGGTCCGACTTTCAGCCGCACTATTTTCTCACAGCTGAGCTGCAGGAGTCTCCATATTCTTTTCCGTTTCTTCAAATTCATTAAAACAAAGAGCAAATCTTTGCTTCTCAGTGCCTGCAACTAGCAACGTTAGGATCTCTTTAGAGTCTGATCTAAACCCTCTCTGCTCTGTGGGAGGAAAACAGACCCACACGAGGACAATCCCAGCTGATGTTTCAATTTCTGGATCTCCGTTGTGCCATCAGTGTGTTTGTTACAAAGCTCTGTGTTTTTGTTTTTGTCATTCGTTGTACGCAAGCTGTCAAAGGGACCTTCTTTACTCTAAAACTAGCAAAGCTAAGCTGTGGGAATAATGTCATTTTCCAATATTTTTTTATATGGCTCCTGTTTTCTCTCCCCTTGCTGAACCAAAGTCTTGGGAGCTCAGCTACGGTCCAGTGAACCCTTAACTTCCAATAGCTGCTGTCAAAGGACTAACCAGCTGCTCCAGGATTGTATTTTTGTCTTTATCTTTGACCCGACTGGTATTTTCTTGTCTTTCAACACTTTTCTAGGGGTTCGCCCTGGTTGATTGTAAAATCTGAGTGTCTGCCAGGAGGTTCAGTTGTACCGTTGAGTTTTTCTAAATGAATCCCAGAGTTGTTTCTGCCATCCACTGTAAAATGGTAGATTTTTCTCCAGATGCCGACATGCTTTCTTTGGCTTTTTGGTACGACGACGTACCATAAAGCCTTCAGATCTCGTTTCTCCAGAAGTTTTAATGCTCCTTGAGATTCGAACAAGGGTTAGAAATCGGTTCAGTTCACTGATTTCTTTGACATTTTAGAATCGTCGTCGTATCCAGTCTTCACGTTTTGACATTGATTAGATGACACTGGAAAGCTGTGAAGATCTGGGAATTGGTTCAACAGGGTGTCATCTTTATCTCTCCTCTCTGATTCCTGTCTCACGCTTTTAATCTCGTGAAGCACAGAGATGCTCTTGCTTCAAGTCGTTTCAGACTCCACAAATTTTGATTCTTTTCTGCTAATTGAATAGACACCTTAAAAGACCGTTTTGTGTTTGTTTACATAAGCTATGAGTATAAATATGGAGTTTGAATTTTAAAAAAATGCAACAATAAGTTCTGGCACCATTCCCATCTGGCTGAGTTTTTTATCATTCTGATGGAAGCTCCAAGCGATTTCATCCCATCCTCAAATGTGTCCATTTCACTAAAACGAGCGATCCTAACGTCCCGTTGCATTAATCCTTTTTAGCTCTTTGATTTCAGATTTCTCCAACACAAACTGCACTAACTGCACATCAAGGCCTCCAAATTGATTTGCTTTAGAAAGCGGAGAAAATCTTTGTGTTCTGAGCTCGGCCTCGTTAAAAACCAGAGAGCAAATAACTCTCCAACAGTCACAGCACAGATAATAAGGCATCTGAATGTCCGTAATTGGCTCTTCATCATCGTCGTCGTCGTCTTTCTGTCCTCGTCTCTGAAGCCCTGCAGTGTGACGACCTGTTAGAGTTTCACATGTCCACAATGGCAGCAATCCGGTACCGACTCTTCAGTCCAGACGGCGTTGATGAGTTATGTGAATTATATTAGCGGGCAGCGCCATATGTTGGTGTGACGCTGATGCATAATGGGGTCTTCCTTTATTATCTTGTGGAATTCACACAAGTACTGTGGTGCTGATTTACAGCGTATTGGCTTCATGCATTACTATCAGTGAGTGCTGCAGACTGGCCCCCCTGTGAGTGTGATGCCGTTATGCTTTGGGTTGATTGCAGCAGCTACTAAATGCTGCAAAAGTTTTCTTTGAAACTCTCTCTGGCCTTTTCTCAGAGTATTAAAAAAAAAGAAAGAAATGGAAGCATTAAGGATTTATTAGTCATGTTTCTGTGGTAATACCTTATCGCACGGATTGTGACTGTGCAATTCAGGAGGGCTTTATGTATTTTCACTAAGAAGCTGCATGGTAATTCCTGGCTGGCTCTGTTTTAAAGATATGAGTCAGTTGTTTTTTTTGTTCTTTTACTGATTCTCTTAAAGGACACAGAATTTTAAACAGCAGGAAATCACTTTTTGTTGTGTCTGAATTCTCCAGCTTGTTGTTTTTTTCCAGGCGGTGAAATCTTCACATGAATATTTTTGAAGTGCGGTTTTTGTTGCCTTCCATTTGCTCTCTTTTCTGCTTTTGGCACTAATTGTCCTTTTAAAGACTAAATGTAAGTACCAAGTTAGTGACGGTAACACTCTCTACTCGTCGTCGTCTCTCCTGAATGTTACGATAGTTGGATGTTTGACTTTTCGATTAGCCTTGAGAACTGTTAATTTGTTGAAAAAGGAGGGAAAATGAAAAAGATGGGTCAACTATCCCGGCATCTTCTGTATTATTTGAATTAGCCTAACATGAATAGCTGGACTCAGTCGAACCCAGAACCTTCTTTTCTTTACTTTCCCTCCTTTTTCAACAAACTCAGCCATTTCAGTTTGTGCCTTTTCAGCCTCTTCACAAGCGGTTGTTTTCATGAAGCTGACATTTTTTTCCCCCCCCAAAACATAATTAGATATCATTATTTCAGCCCTGTGATTGTTTTTCGTTGCAGCCTGATTGTTTCCAGTGCCTCACATGTGGAGGACGGCTGTTAACGGCAGAGGAGGCGACACTTGAAAATCGAAGAAATTAAAGCTCCGTTTTGTTTACTGGTTTCATAATAATTTGCTCTTCAAATCTATTTGAGAAGGAACCCAGTGGCTGGTTTTAACTGCCAATTATCACTTTGAAGGTTGTAATTTTCCTTGCGTATTCTGATTCAACCCAAACCGGGTTCGTTTGAAGGAAATAGCCACAGACAATCTGTGAAATCTGTTTGTTTTTCAGCACATATCCAGAGTTTTTCCTTCCCCCTGCCACCGGTTATCCTCATATTCAGAGGAAGGATCCTCAGGCTAAAGTAAATGATGTCACTTTTGTTTTGTCATGATTAACACATCAGTTTCCCTCTGTCTCCCACTACAAACTACAAACTCTTTTCTGCCAGGAGTATTTCTTGACAGACCTAATGCTAGCTGTCAAACTCTTGTTGTTCGGCACAGCTTTTGTCTGCCGTCTTCGATTTGAAATTCAAATCTAGATGGTTTTCAAAACACAGCAAATGCAGTAATGCTGTGTATGCAATCTCATTTAATTTTTTCAGCTCTCCATCTTACACCGCCTACTCCCATGACCCGCTTTAAAATCACGGTTCCACTTCAGGCAAACAACCACAAACGTAACGTCAGGGTCAGGGCCACTGTGTGCCCTGTGTGAATGTAGCTGGGATTGTGGAACAAAGGGGGTGTGGCTTACAAACAGCAGCATTCACCTGAGCCTCATGCAGGCTGTCCAAAAGCATTCAGTGATTTAAACAGAAGAAAAATGTGTTGTGTGCCATATTCAACATGCCAGATTCTACTGATTAGTCTCCTTTCCCACTTCAGAACCAGAACATTAATGCCTATCCGCATGTAACTTGTAAAAAACAAACAACAAAAAAAACAAACAAACAACCAATGACAGTTAGGAGGCGTGTTTTAGCTGTAAGTTGTTTTTCCTCCATCTACACATTGAGCAGTGATTACATGAGTATGATTGACAGCGCTAAACCCCTCCTCCTGGCTCTGATTGGTTGTTTTTGGTGGGAGACGGCAGGTCAGGGAGGAGGTGGCGGAGATCCATCATCTCACAGATTATCTCTCATTCTGTCATATTTGTTTCATATTTTAGCAAATATGAAACAAACATATTTCTCATAAAAGTTACATACTGCAGCTTTAATGCAGATATCACTGACTTAAAGCAAACAAATTATTACCTCGATTACTTGAGCAGGCAAACTAGATTGTGTCGTAAGCTAAGCGAGGTGTCGTCTGATCCGGTTCATCCATGTAAACCAAGCACCTACCAAACAACCCGACACTCTGCTGAAAGTCTGTGTGAATTTTTCCCTTGATCGATATTTGACAAAGTCTCCTTGTATTGGTATTTCTGACAGCCACTTCCTGTGAAAGTGAGCAAAAATGTGATCCCTTTCACATCTGAAATACGTTCAGCTAACCAATGTACCGAAGTCAACATGTGATATTGATGCTAATGCATCTTTTCGGTCCTTCTGATGTCATGAGTGCCCATGTGAGCTGGTTTGAGATGAACCCCTGCTATCAGCGGTACAAAAGAAGCACTGAAGGTGGCGGTTCACAGGGCTCGGCTCATTCAAGCCGTAATGTGCATGACGGGCGGGTGAGTGAGCACAAAACATAGATTTTTGTCTGTGGGTGTGTGACAACCTCATTAGAATGATTACACAGATTACACCGCTGCGCCATTAAGTTACATAATGAGGCTGCTTTAGGTGACAGCAGCAGGGCACGGAGAAATGATGGGAGCCACTTTAATGCACCTTCTTACTGTTGGCGTCACATCGGGCTGAGATGCACCGTAACGCTATATTTGCTCTGTATGAAACTGATATCGGCGTAATTTTAGATTAGTGGAGTAGCCAGAGTACAAACGGTGCGATTCATAACGCTTGCTTTGATTAAATGCACCATTAGCCAGCGGTAAGCCTCAGAGAATGATCCTTTTTTCAGACCTAACATCATTTTAGCGTCAGCTACTAAACCTTATGAGTTTAGTAGCTGCTTTTGTGCCTGATTGTGTTCTCAAGACTGGACTAACTTGGCTTTAATAATACTTGTATTTTATCCATTTTGTCACATTACAGTCATGTTAAAAAACCAACTCAAAGTAGCAAAACATTTGTAAAGTAGCAGTTGTCCGAAACCTTTTCAAATGATGGGCTGAACTTTGTGAGATGTTCAAAATTTTGGATTTAGTTTTATAAACTAGCTTTATGTCATTTCATCTGTTCCTCTTTAAGATTCTGCTTGGTCACTAAAGCTAATATCCGGTGTTGGACACTTCTAGCTAATAAGTTATAGTTATGCTAACCTAAAGCACTAAACATGAACATTAGCTATGCTAAAGTGCAATGCTAATATGGTATATATAAGCTAGTCCTTCATATCAGATTATATCTGCCCTTGGAAGACTGCAACCCTCAAATACTAATTTAATTTTGACATAATTTACATGTTCTATTATGTGAGGAAAGGAAACAAAACTGCTGTTTAAACAGGCTTTAATTCTTCAGAATAAGAGCAGCCAATATAAATGTCTGCTTGCAAAGTTCTTGACAGTCGATAACCAAAACTTCCATACAGATATGGAACTTTATCCAACTGAAAATCTATAGAACAGCTCAGTAAATTAGTGCTTTAGAACTGATCCAAAAGAAAATTAACTTAGGGAAGCTAAATGTTTTCAAAGTTAGCAAAAGCAATAACTGAGCTGTGCTGTTTATGCATTAGCAGAACAGACTGTGCTGAATTTTACTCACGTTTTTGAAAAAGTGGAATTTCAATTGTAAAAGTGGCAAAAAAAACAAAAAAAAAATTTGTAAGTTTTCTTCCATTTCACATTTATGTGCTACTTTTTAATGAATCCCACAAAATAATAGTTTGTTTGTAACCTGACAAAATATAAAAAAATTCACAGGAGGAAACTATAAAAGTGCTAAGCTTATTAAAAGCTTAAATCTGAAAGGGACAGTTATTTTTAAGGAGATTTTATTTCATATCTTTTTAAAGTAATTTTTTATATCCATATTAACACCATGAGGCTTCAGAGTTAATAAAAGTGGCTTCATCATGCTTTGAATTTGTCTCCTGTGGATTTTATTTACAACCATCTCTGCTCTTTGTAATTTCTGAACAACAATACAACTTATGACCTATAGCTCAATAGACAGATGTACAGAATATAAAATATCACCCATGTTTCTGTTCCATATTTGTACGGCATTAAAGGGAGAACGTTTTATTCCCCTTAAAGGACTGAAGAGCGATAGATCGTTAAAACGAGAACGTTTCTCATTATAGCGCGATATAAAAATGCGATGTGGCTCTTTAAATAAAGCATAAAGTTTCTCCTCTGACTCTGTTTTTTGAGACGACACTCAAATGTCCCATGAGGTGTTGCTCTTCTGCTGTTACGACCTTTGTAGATATTTTGGTCTTATTGAAATATAAATCTCAGTACGCCGACATAAAACCTGTTATAAATGTTCTTTTAATGAGTTTTGTATCTCACTGACAAACTGCTCCTGACTTTACTCCCTGGCTCTGGCAGTTAAAGGCTTCCGTATATAAAGATGAGAAAACAATAGTCCGAGTTTTTTCTACTGGCTTAAAAGTTGTGTTGTTGTTTTGTTTTTTTTTTCTCTCTTTTTCGAAAAACTGTGATGAAAAACCACCAACCTAATAGTGCATCCAAATCAAAAATAAAAACAGCATTTCAGATTGATGAAGGCGTCAGTCTCAGTCTCACCAGCTGTATCAACAATGAACAGTGCTGTGTTTCAGAAGTCTCCCTTACGTTTTCCATCATCACTTTCTCAGGAGAGAACCACTTCCGTAATCGACGGTTGCAAATCCACATGTACAACTTGTGATTTCTGACTGTCTCCATAGCAACGTCTATTAATCCAGCTGGACAGAGCTAGCTAGCTTGCAGCTAGCACATTTCCATGCAGACAAAGTCGTGGGTCCATTCTGAGATTTCCTGATGATCGGCAGGAAGACGAGCTGAATGTCTCCAATCATCAGCCAATGCAACTGTTGTTACCATGGAGACTGAATGTGGACCAGTGTAAAGACATTACCGCTAACCACAGAGTTCCACTGGCTCAGGGCTAGTTCACATGTTGCCAGATTTGCAGGAAAACAAATACCTTTTTATGCGTTTTGGAATTTCATCCGCATAAAAAATCTGTTTTGTAGCACAAACAATTAATTATAAAAACTTTGGCAGGACTTAGTTACCATCTGCAACAAATAATGTGCCACGAACTTGCTGTGACACAATTCCTAATCCATACAGTGTTGTGTCGTATTAACAAAATTTTAATACGGTATTTAAAAGTAGTTCAAACTACAACTCGACTTCCTGTCACAATGTTTAATTCCTGGTTGTTTTGAAGGATTCTGACTGGTGAACGTAGTCCTCAGCTTGCTACACTGCCCCCTGTGGGTCTGGCATGTTTCAATCGACGCTCAGAATTTGTGCGGGTTCATGTGGACGACAACTCGTCTGAAACCAACCCCCGTGAGCACGATTATTATTTTTTTTAATGACGTGACGCAGATACTTGTTTTTAAAAATACCTGGCTATGCGTGTACAAGTCCTTAAAGGGAACTCCCTTTGTTGCTTAGGAACCAAGACATGCTCTTTGATCTACATCTGAAGAGGACTCTACTTAATTCTTGTGCTCTGGATAAGAGAAGCACTTTTTTTTCACTGTATATTTTTTTAAATATATATGAAAGGAGCATAAATGGCTTGCTATTTATTACTAGATAAATCTGTTAGGATAAACCCTCGTTTCCCCTCTTTGTTTTCCGTCTTTTCAAATCTCGCATATCAAAGCAAAATCCCTCGAGAAGCGATCTATCTCCCGGGAGCGCCGGGACCCTCTGCAGTCCTGATTAAGCGTCAGACGGGCCTGAAAACAAACCTCCACTGCCAAATGTGACATGAAACGGCAAGTTTCTATTTGAAAACCCCTCAACTATTTCAGTCAGAATAGCACGACGGCGCCAGGCTGGAGCTAAATATGGACTCCAAGGGGAAATCAGACCGAAATGAACGGCCGGGTTCCATGTTTGGAGTTCCTCTTTTCAGCAATATTATCATTACTGTCATATCGAATGCATTTCTTAGTGTTTGATTTCTTTCAGGATCAACACAAAAATGATGAATATAAAGTGAAAGGTATGACAGAGTTATGCATGGGAAACTCATTTTTTGTCGTTCTAACCTTGCATATCTCCCCAGATTTCCCTCATGTTTAGTTTATTATGGATGCAAATTTATACAGTGACTAATGCAACAGCTTCTGACTTTAAAGGTAACTATGGAGCTAAATACGGTGGAATAAGATCTTTCGTGAACCTCTCCAAAGATCTTAGTCTTGACCGTTTCTTATCTGTAAACGAGAACGGTTCAATTCCGAGTTTAACGTCAAACTGTATGAGGTGACATCGCTTCCTGTTCTATCAGTGGACTGGGCTGCAGGGGATTTATAGAGAAAACGTTAAATATAACAGAGAGGTGCATGTCCAGATATCGCTGGGGATGATT
Source organism: Poeciliopsis paucimaculata (assembly GCA_903067055.1). Classification (NCBI taxonomy): domain Eukaryota; kingdom Metazoa; phylum Chordata; class Actinopteri; order Cyprinodontiformes; family Poeciliidae; genus Poeciliopsis; species Poeciliopsis paucimaculata. The sequence goes on from CAEGAD010097776.1 coordinate 9,205, forward strand.
AGAAAACCCACTGTGAAGCTTTAGCAAACAGCAGAGTGGTGAAGATCCCACAGGAGGGTCTCCTACGTTAATGTTTAGAAGGGTTTCTATTTAAAAGCAACTGATGAGATTTAAAGATCCTTCATGTTGAAATTTTAGAATAAAAATTATGTAAATAAGCTGTACACATACGCTACCACCGCATGTCCAGTTTCATAGAAACTGACCTCACCAGTTATGCCAACATCGCTTTTGTAAAGCAATGGCAGGTCATGTGACGTCTGACCTTAAGAGGTCATTTTCACCTTTCACCTTTCACACATTCCTTTCGTGCAGCAGTTACTGAGAACGGAGCTTCCTCTTTCTTCTATCGGATCATTCGGCTGGGATATTTTTCCAAGCACCAACTACGTCCAGTTGACTTATTGTTCTTACACTTATTCTTCCTCTGACAGCATTGTCAGATGGTTGATGACATCATTTGTGTGATACGAAAAAAGGGTTTCGACTGCAGTTTTGTGGAATAAACCAATTTTGATGTGGCCAAAAAAAAAAAAAAAACCCACCTCGTTTTTCGCTAAAAAAGTTTAGCGAAAAACGAGACATTTTTCAAAATTGCCGTAGTTCCGCTAAGCAAATTTAATTATTATGGTCAATGAAAACAGTGTATGATGGCCACACTTAAAGTCATTGTGCTAATGGCTTTATTATGTAGTTGATTTTAGCAGACGCGTGAAAATTTTAGAAATTTGCCAATAAATCCACTTTTTTTATTACAGTGGTCTATTCGCTTCGTCTACCAAATTCAGACTAAATAAAAAGCCACAGGCTGAGTAACAGAAATAAGTACATATAGAAATTTGCCGACCAAAGCCACTGCTGTATTACACTGTGTTTAGTGCTGCGTTACTGCAGGCTGGACAGAACAGTGTTTGTGATTTAATGTAATCGGGGCCTCTGTAGGTCAATATGTGTGAACAATTTGTGACCTTTATTAAATAAAGAAAATTGGGCTTCTTTAAGGTTTATTAGTAGAAGTTAATTAGAGCATATTAAGGGTCTCTAAACCGATTAGGAAGGCTTTGTTTCATGAACAGTTGTAACCTCTCTTCTTCTGTGTTGCTACATGAATAAGAAAATGAGCGACTGGAGCCTGTGGAGCTCCAGTCTGCTAAGAAAAAAAACAAAGCCAGGCAGACAGAGAAAGTCTCAGCATGGTTTCTGTCATCAGCGAACTGAAGGTCCAATAATCCAAGCCAGCAGCTCTGACACCAGTGGCTCTGAATCCCGACACCCAGCGCCCGTAGACGGTCCGTACCCCTCCCTCCGTCTCCATTTGGGGACACATGACGGTGGTGTTCTCTTGTTGAGTGGGCAGAGTGTGAATGTGACAGTTCACACCCCCCCCGTCTCTCCACCAGCGCCGACAGAGAGACATGACACAGCACAGTGCGCGGCTGGCTGCGGACGCCGACCGCACCGTGTTATTTACAGAGACTCGCAGGTTCTGCGGCAGGACGGCCGTGTCCTAGCAACAGCTGCCACCGGAGAGTGGATAAAAAAAGAAAACCTGCGATCAAACGGACAGGACAAAGGGTGAAATACATAAACACGTCAAATGTGGGCTTACAGATGAGTTGCTTCCTAAACCTGCGCTGTAATCTGATCAAGTTTGGAATTTAACTTCTCTGACTAAATCAATTAGTTGGTTTTCAGAGTTTCGTCTTCGATGACCTGAAAGGTGCAGCTGTACCAGAATAAAAGCAATTGGAAATAATGACATGGAAAAAAAAACAAACAAAAAAAACACCTTATAACAGATGATGAGCCATGAACACTGTGTTCTCTGGCTTAATGTGTTTCATTACACAGGTGGAGAAAACTCTTCAGATGGTGCATGATGTAATATTAACTATGACCTTCATTTTGATGATGGATGTGTCTTCCCGTTTTTGTCCATAATGTCACATGCTCGGCGTACTAAACTACACCGAGGTCCACATGTACATTTTCATGTACACTTACATGGGATCGCAGCAGTAATGACTAGCAACTCGTATCAAATGTGAGCTTTTTCTCAGTAAACAAACTGAGACCCATACAAGTCAAACTAAAATTCAAATGTTCTTTAGAGACCGGTTTGGTTGAGTGTATTTAAGGCTCTGAATAAAAACAGGTTTTAGTGAGTAACTCTTCCTAATAAAGTTACTCGGGTTTTAAAGGCTCCATATTGAAGACGGTAAGAAATAAAGGCACCTTTCGCTCGGCTCCATTTCTCTTCTGCTCCCGGCTGAATGTTTCAAACTCTTCTCATTAACATTGGAGTTAGAGAGCTAAATATGATTGAGATGTTGGTTACCTTTGACTAAAAAAGGCTAAAGTCTATCAAAGCAAAGTAGCTAGCTTTGATTTCCAAGGCGCATGAAGGCAGTTTGTCTTGATTCAGCCGAAGTAAAGAAATGAAGGAAGTGCAGTCTGATTTTTATTGTTAATGTGTTTCTTCCTATTCAGCAGTGAAGGTAAATAAAAGATGTAACGTATCTTTTGGTTTCAGTATTTACTTACTGGAAGGCTGTGTTTTTGTGCTGCAGAGCTACAGCTAGCTGATGTTTTACTGCTGTTGCTCCTCCTACACATTGAAATGAGCATCATTGTTCTAATAATGGTGAGAGGGGGGGGACCTAAAAATTCATTCTTATTATTTTCTGAGATGAAAGGCGGGTTTATTTTGTTCTCTGTTTCTTATTGATATGGTTTAAATAAAAAGGTTTCTTTTCCGATTTATTTGGGGAGCAACCTACACTTTTCCGCCGTCTTCCCAGGATTTCCAGCTGAGCCCATCGGGACAAAAACTTTCACATTAGGACTGGGCAAAACTGGCTTAAGAAGCTCAGATGTTTTTTTTACACCAGATTTTTGTCTTTTTTTTATATAAAAAAAAAAAATTACAAATGACAGAAAATATTTCCAAAATTGGCTTTTATTTCGATCAAAGCCTCTGTGAGTTGCAGGATGGAATATCAGCGGTAGGCTACGAGAATTTTGGTTTAATTCTGAGAATATCGTAATAAAATTATTAAAAATTGTCATTATGTTTTTTCAGAAATTTTAAACCTTTTTTTTTTTTTAAGTTTTATGCCTCTGATAAGGCACATATCCAGCACTGGATGTGAAAGTTCACTACGTCCAAACTCATGAGGCAAATGTGTTTCCACAGTAATCCACCAGTTCCAGATGTAAACACTGCATGATTATTGCCTCAGTCGTTTCACTGATGTCATTTCTTAATGGAGGGTAATTTGAAAAGCCTTTAGCAGACTCTTGTTTGCAATAGCAACAAATAAAGCCTCCTTTAAAAGCAGTATCTGACTTCCATCAAGTTTCCTAATGAGGCAGTTTACTCAGTGAAGCTGATTTAAATCACACTAGTTCTTTAATTAGGAGTCAAAATGACCCCTTCGTTAAAAAACAAACAAAAAACAAAAAAAACCACCAACAACAAAAAACAAGTCTTTGCTGCAGAGCATAGGCAGTCTGGCAGTGTTGTAGGTTCCTAGTCAAAACCCATCAAACCATCTTTACCTCATATTAATTACTGCCATTCGTCGTCTTGTTATTGCTCAATATGTTTTTTGATAATTTATTGTCACTTCCCTGTTCAGGTCCAACTAGGATCGTGTGTAGAAATAAATAGGACTTTATTTTTTAACACCAAATCAGGCAGCACACCAGACAACCCGGGTTGGGGTCCTGTCATGTGTTCTCTGGAGATTCCTTCAGGGGTCATCCTGCACAAAATGAACAAAAAACCCCCCTGCAGGTTTTCTCTCGCATGGATGACTGAAGGCAATCAAGAATAAACGTGCGACTTAGATTTTCTTGCTCCACTGGGAATTCCTCGGCTGTAAGGTTAGCATGGCTCCATCTCTGGGTAACTCTGAACCCGCCCCAGAATTGCTTTGAAATGAGCCCAACACGTTTCCAGGGCGGCCGCGATGTGAGTGCGGCTCTGGATTTGTCGGAGCCTGAAGGATTTATTGTTGTACGGGCCAGGAGACACAGGTCAAGTGAAATCTTTTACTTGTGACAGTTCTGTATTTTTCTTTGACAAGTAACTAAATGTTTGACTGAATGTGTGACAGGGACAATTTCCCACCGTCCTCCGACTGTCTGTACCTCCTCATTTATCTGTCCGGGTCGCACCTGTGGCAGGAACACCCTGGACAGATCAGCAGTCCATCACACAGCAGTGACAATGTTGGGAGTATGAACTAATGTATTGTTATCACAGGTCAGCAGTGTCCAAAGTCGTTCCTCTGGCGTCCTGCATGTTTCAGTTCTCTCCCTGGTGGTAGTAACGACCTCCTCAGCAAGTCAATGTTCTCCTAATGATTTCTAACAAGACATTATTTCATCCAGGTGAGTTAAACCACCGGGTTAGGAAGTCGGGGTGTGCCACCTAAAAATGGTTCCCCCTTTTATAGAGCTCGGGGTTTGATTTCCTAACGAGGGACATTTGTTCAACGTCATTCCCTTTTCTTGCTCACCATTTTCTGTCTGCTGGATGTGAATAAAAGCCACTGGGGCTCCAGAAAAAGATGATCAGATTTTAAATTATGTTCATGAACTAAGGCTCCTAAACAGAAGAGCAGCCGCGTTTTAAAAGAGGCTGCAAAATGAGTTCAGGGCTTTTTATATAGTTAACTCCATCCAATTCAATTGAATGATAAACAAAGACTTCGCAAATTAATGTTGCCCTAAATCCTATAACACAAGGTCATAGCAGGCAGGATCTCCTGTAGTGTATCAACACCCATTTTGTGTAATTATTCTACAAATTATTCTAAATATAATTTTTTATCATGAGGTTTGGTTTAAAAACTAAATGAGACAGATGTCACAAAATTGAAAATGAGTATATTCCCTTATGGAAAAAAAATACTTTATGCTTTAAAAATGTTTCTGAAAAATGTAATCTTTCTCAATAAGTAATATAAAATATTTAATCGTCATCACAGCAGTCGCAGCCGAGCAGCAGCTCCTGGAGTGGTGAAGGAGGAGGGCTGGAGAACCCGAGGCTCGCGGCTGGAACCCGTCCACTTCCTGTGGACGATCCTGTGGACTGAGTCACGAGACGCAGAAAATGAAGCCAGCAGAAAATACCTGAGTGAAGTTGCCCCCCCCCCCACCTTCTCCAAATCAGACAAAAATAGGTGTTAAATGTTTGTGCGGGAAAAAATTTTCATTTTTGCCGCCATCATTTAAAGATATTAAGAAATGTTTCCAGAGGTCATGAAAGGTCAGCCAGCATCCCCACTTTTGCTAAACCAAAATTACCTTTAAACTTTCATTAATATCTTCAAAGCCAAAGCAGCGAAAACAAACAAAAAAAATGTTGCACAAATGTTGAAGAATCAGACAATTTGCCACCAAGTCCATTATTAAAACTTACTAGAAATGAATCAATTTATAACAAAAGGTTTCTAGATTTTAAAAAAAAGAGCTTTATTTACATTTACTTTAAGAAAATTAGGTATACTTTTATTTGTGGCACCTGTAATGTAAAAACTGTGTTTTATCACCACTGGGGGAAAAAAAAGTGTTTAAAGTTTTGATTTTTTAACATTTTCTTTTTTTTTCCTTTTGAGCTCATACTATTGCAATGAAAGCTCAACTCATTTCCAGGCTTTTTACGCCTTTTACCAGGGGTGCCAATAAATGTTTCATTTTGTGGAGTGAAGCACACAGTGCAAGGCTGTCACATTAATGAATAGGAGGCATGCTGGCGCTGCACTTTTCTGACTACAACAGAAATAGAAAAACTGGAATAACAGCAACTCGTCAGGGTTCCTTTTTTTCTGCCTTTATTTCTGAATATTTAACAGCGGACTATTTCAGTTGACGGCGCCGACTTTCCAGCCAATTCTCTAATTATTTCAGTCAGCTGAACATGACGGCATAATTAAAAGACAGCAACATTCTGTGATGGACAACGTGATGGAAATATGCGTCTCACTCCGAGGAGAAAAACGACAGTTTATCACCTCTGCAGTTTCACATCTTGAACTTTTGGCTATTGATTCCATTAGTCGCTGCTAAAAGCTAAGTCACAAGGGGATTTGATGAAATCTGAAGAAGAAGCGACAGTGCCGTCTGGCACTTAAAAAGCAAACGAATCAATCTGCAGAAAAGTGAACTACTCCGACTGTTAAAAGATAGACGCTGACAGTGAATGAGGGGTTTGAAACTGTAGTGGATGTCTTAACAGAAACCTTTACTTAAATGTCAAAAGCTGCTAGAATGAGGCAAACAAGCCTTGAATCAAGTTGAAAACCACAAAAGTTTGAATGATGGAATAGAAGAACTTTTCTTTTCTCCCAAATACCAAGCTAACACTAACCCTTGGTTTTAAAATCTAAACACAAAACGCCTAATTCCTTCAGTGTTGGTTGGATTACCACAAATTTTTCTTAAGCTTCCAAACTTCTGTCTCACAGAGCAGCCCTCCCCCCTGGTTCTCCCACTCAGCTCCTTCAGACTAGCCAGCAGCAATTAGCAAACACCTAGTGGAACTGTGCTCATTATGGTAAAACGTTAATAGAGGAGCCATGTTGTGATGACTTCCTGAAGGCGGAGTTTCAGAAAGAGCAGGAACTTCTTAAAGAGACAGTGGCCCAATTTCAAGGCGATAAATTATGAAGTCAAATATCTTTTGTGTCATATTTGGTACGTACAGCATTTTTATAACAACTTAAGGTAACAGTTACTTTATTGTGCTATAAAACGGCATTATGTGCCTGGAAAACACATAAATCTACCCCTTTAAGGTTCAACTTCACATGTTATTGTCTCGTGTGAGGGCTTCAGTTTCCTCCAAACCAAACGCGAGCGTGGACGTGTGTGTTGCGGTAAAAGTTTGCTTCTGCAAACAGAAGCACACTCCGGACTACAAAGTGCTGATGCAGATAGCGGTGGCGTTTATGTGGAGCGCCGTCGCTGCCCGACCTATCGGCACAGCAGTCACTTTATCTTATTGCATATGTTCTTATCGCTACAACCACATAACGTGCACACCTGACTGCAACCGAGTAACAGTCTCCTGTGATTACGGTGTGTTGCTCTCCTCAGACGTGTACACACACACACACCTGACTGCTACCAAGTAATCACCTTCTTTGATTACACTGCAACTTCCCCTGGGACCTATACACACACATCCCTCCAACCCCCCCCCCCCAACACTCACACACTTCTAAGGTGCGCCGTGCCATTTTAACAAGAAGAATAATCTTCTTCTCTGCGGCTGGTATTTGGAGCCGGAGAGTGAGTTTCCTCCTAACAGGATTACCGTGGATACTCCTGCCGTTGCTACGGGGTGGAGAGAGCAAGCCACAGGGCTGGAAAAACTCCCCCAAACTGATGGAGGAGGACATTCGCCGGAGACGGGGGCCACGTCAAACTTTCATCTCGCGTCTCCAGTATGAAAAGATCTCATTTCAGATGTCTTGGATCTAGTAAGGTACAGGACAGGCTACTTGCAACTTTTTCCCACCGGGGAAAGAAAAGATGCTTCAGTCAGATTCCGTGTTGACGGCGAAAGCACTTAGCTAGGCACTTTTTATTTTCTCTGTATGTCACCAGTTTAACTGCAGTATCGGATGCCGTCAGCAAACACTACATTTGTGCAGCTTCTGAAAGTCAACCACAACTCAGCTACTGAGATTGGGAAAAAAAACAAAAAAACAGGCCACCTCATTATCCGAGTGACTGACGCAAATTGTAATCTCGAAAACTATTAGAAACTCACCCAATTGTCGGTCGGCAACCTTAAACTGTATATAAGGTAATTTAAGTGGAAGACTTCATTTCCGTGTCCCACTTTTATATCTTCTGGTCAGTCTCCAGGCACAACATGCACCTGGTAAGGTAGACGGATAGCGTACAAGATACAACTTTTATAGAAAACCTGGATGTTTACCTCCCCGTTTTATTCTTGAATCTTCGCTCCCCGTCCATTTCTCTTCTGCTTATCTAAAGGTGGGTGGAGGAGATAACGGCTCCAGGAGGGAAACGCAGACATCCATCTCTACAGTAACACTCTGCAGCTCTTTCTTGGGAATATTTTCCCGGCCAGAAGGGATCATATTGTCTCCTTCCAGTCTCACTGGCCTTGAAATCCACCAAGGAGGCATGTAGGCTTAAAGAAACACTCATTTTTACCTCATCAGTCCAAATCACCTTCTTCTGTAATTCTTAAACAGTTCATTAAAATTTTTTAATCCATCCAGAACTCCTTATTTCTTTCTTTTCTTTTCCCAACATGGACTAAATATTTGTCTGGTTGGATGATCTAAGTTAATGCCTTGTAAATTTAGCCAGTAAATTATTTCTGGTATTGTTCTTCTTCAATATAACTGCATTTTACCCATTTCTAATTCTATTGCTGCTGATGTGGTTCCAAATGACTTGGTACATAATCTTAATGCTTCATGATGAATAATGTCTAATTTGATTTAAAAAATTTGCGATGTTTTTGTTGTTGCTTTTATGGCCCTTCAAGATGGTGCTCATATCCCATCAGCCAGTAGACATAGTCTACTAATCTGCTGTAATCCATTTTGCCCTGTTTTAAACCGAAAAAATTTACTTCCTCACCACCATCTGAAATTTGAGCGTCCTCCATGCCACGGTGTCTGCAACCCAGCAATATGAAAATCTATGGTAGCTCTGACAGCGCTCTTATTCACACCAACTCCCTTCGTCCTCATCCTCCTCCCAACTTGCCGAAGAATAAATAAATCCCTTATTCTCAAGTCCAACACTAGAAAAAACTGCTGGGTGTACAATTCTCTTACTTAGCAGCTAATTTGCAGTAAAAAAATTAAATAAATAAATGGATACAACCAAGTTGCAAGCGCTTACTAGCCTCTCCAAAGCTAAAACAAACGAGTCCTGTCCTCTACTGATTTGATAACGCAACGTATGTTTAGAATTATAGGAAAACAACAATAGCCGTTTACCAAGCAAAGAGCAGTTCTGACCAACTGGAGCGATACCTACCACGAAACATTCAAAAGAATCCAGTCGCTATAACTTAGCTTCCTCTGATCATATAAGCAGTCCTGAAGTTCTTTTCTGCCCACTAGGGGGTGCCCTTGCACCACAAATGGTCCGGGGACCACAGTTTGAGTAAGACTGCTGTTAATCGTGTGCTTTCTAGGATTGACCTTTATTCGTCTCTAAAGAGCCCAATAGCTGGAACTTGCAATTCAGTTCGACTGCGCATCAGGGAGCGCTGCTGAAGATGTCACTGTGTGTCGCCTGGAGACACACACTGACCACTAGCGGCATTTATTTTGAAATAAATCCAACAGAAACGGGGTGCTAAGAGGGAGGTGAGGGAGGACATGCAACCAAGGAAGAGGAGTCAAACTTAGGACAACTATGTTGCACCTAACCGGAGACCAGGTCAAGAATAGGACCAGGGCTCCGCGCTACATGACACTTTATAGAAATGTAGAGAAGTAGAAAGTACAGATATTTACTGTAAAATGTAATGGAGTAAAAGCTGAAAGTATCCACGATTAACTCTACTTAAGGAAAATACAGATACATGAAAATTGTACTTATGTACAGTAACAAAGTACTTCGTTACGTCCCACCACTGCAAACACGATATCCACTTTTCGGTGTAGACTGTGTGTGTGTGTGTTTTTTTTCCAGACGTGCTCATTCATGTAGATCAAACAAAACGCTGTTCAAACAGGCACACGGTTGTTTTTTTAGGTGTTGCTGTGTACTCCTGGCTAAAGCTGCAGGGAAACAATCAAACCCCCGGGGATGTACAGAAATGCAGCAGCAGACATTAATCACTGAGGTATGAAAAATGCATAATTTCAGCAGACAAGCCTGCAGAAACATATGGTGGAAATTGACAGAAAAGGATCCAAAAACAGGGAGAAGCAAAAAAAAAAAAAAATGGGGATGATGTAAACAACACTCAGTCAGAGACAATGAAACATTGTGGACTGCATGTGTGGATGAGGCACCGACTCTTATATAAAGTGCTTTGTTTGACTGATGTGCTTCGGCTTCCATCTGCTGTAAAGTCTACCTGCCATCCTCGTGATTATGCATTCCAGAGCTTGTTTTGAGTTCATGTTTGACCTTTGCTGAAGAGATTGGCACTGATTGGATTTTTTTTGTAGGATACGTTTCCTATGGGAAGTTTGAGAAAGGCTTCCTTTCAACGCCCATCAACAAAAATCTTGTTTAAATGGTGCAAAAAATAAATTAATAAAAAAAAAAAAAAGTGTAACTGGCAGGAATCTGAACCAGTGGTGATGTACATCTTGAGTCATTAGGACGTGCTTTGTGGCTCAAACTGAAAAACAGTACTGGGAATCGCTAACTGAAAAGCTAGCCGAGCTGGCCCTGAAGCACTAATCATTAATATTAGTTCTGCTAACGTTAAAGTGCTTTACTAACATGGTATTTAGTGGAAACTAATGCCTTGTACAAACATGGTATTTAGCATAAGCTAAAATGCTACATTAACATAGTAGTTAGCAGAAGCTAAAGTGCTGAATTCAATCTTCTTGATACCCACCGAGTCTAAAAGACAACATAAAAAAGGCATAAAATCATGTTTTTGGAAAAACCGGGACGTTATTATTATTTTCTAAGACTTGCTCTTTGTGTGTGTTGAGCCTCCCTTTTTTGCCTTTAACATGTAATCCTTGAGAAGGGAAAAAAGTTCAGATTCTTCAGTGCAACAGCTGGAACGTCAGACTTTTCCACTCACCGCTGCACCCAAAATAATTTCTCACCGTCTTCTCCAGCGTGTCTGGAGAACGAGGAGCAGCTAATGGCGCCGTGAACAACAGGCGCCTTTTCCTGACACCTAATGAACAGCTATTGATGTGTTCCACGGCGCTGACGGCGAGCGGAACAAACGCCGAACAGCAGCACAGCGCGAAGCGCAGGGGGCACCGCTGTAAACGGAGGGTGTTGCAGTTTTCTGTTTGAAAGTAGAAAATGTATTTCGGGCGGATCTGATTGTAAGACAAACACAACTGCGGAAATAAACCGGTCTGCGCTTTTAGAAAATATTCCCATTAGATCACTACCTGGGAATGATGAGCTCCTTCAAGTTTTAGGTAATAACAAAAGAAACCTTGAAAACAAAAGTGTCAAACATTTGTTTTAGCCCTTTTTACTCCTATACCTCTACATGTGTACTATCACTACTAGTACTTGATCTCAAAGTCAAATATACTGATCAAAGGTCCAGTTATAAAACAAAGGCAGACCTAAACAGGTGGATTTTAAGCCTTTAAAGGACCTCAGTGTTCCACTTCCTCAAACAGGAGTGACAGGTCAGCCACACCAAAAGTACCTGCACTCTCTGATTGCTAGGAGATTGAGCCCACCTGGTTCTCATCACTAACAAGCAGAGCAGAAAGCTGCAGCAGACAGGAGAGGCTACCTGCCAGTTCACCAGAACACAAATAGTAATAAACACTGGTGAGTATTTTTATTTTTTTACATGGCCTATGTTTAACAGGTGATCCTGTTTGTATTTTTGCTTAAGTATGTATGAACAGTCACTTGCAAAAGTGGTGCAATACTTCTTGGTAAAGGTAAGAGCTTTTGATTTCCAATCATACAAAATTTTTGATTTGAAAGCATCTGTTTTTTTTTCGTCAGTAATTGTTCATTTATATGTGCTGTAATTGTGTAAATAATATGAGGTTTATAATAATAAGGGTCAAAGCTGAAATGGGCGTTATTCAGAAAGTCATCCGTCACAAAGTTTGTCCAGTTAAATTTGGGAAAGAGGGCGGGTCTTTGTTTTAGTACCGCCCATTTGAGCTTCGGTCATATATATTCTGTTTCGTTCGGACATTTTCTTCTCTTCTACGGCAGAGTTACTGAATTAGATATTTATTATAGTATTATTCAAATATAGTATTATTTGAATAATAAGCTAAAATTTTTTTTATTGTGTTTCATTTTTATAGTTGTTATTATCTATATATTTTGTGCTGTTTAGAACATGGCACGTTTTTCACCGCTCAAGCTGCCAAAATTGACGCACCTTGTCAATTTCGTCAGGGTCTGTTAAGCTCTGAGCTTAAGGCCGTCCAGAACGCGGCCCAGCTGGCGTGTGTAAGTATGTTAGTTGGCAACTAGTTTTAAAAAGTATTGCGTTTGGAAGTTTGCGTATGAGGTTGTGTTGTGCGAAGTAGTTCAAATGACGGCAATTCTTTTCGGATATAAAAACATGCCTGTGAAGTTTTAGGTTGGAGAATATTGTAACTTTCGCCTGGAGTGGAGAACTACGTAGAAGAAATGTGAACGTAAAATGGAGGAGCAGCGAGGGCCGCCACTAGACTACTGGACAGATGAACGGAAGTTCACAGGGTGGGATAAATGCAAGACCGGGGGGAATATGGGAGACTGGACAGGTAATTATTAAAAAGCTATAAATCATGGTGGTGTCCAGAAAACTAAGACAGCATGTGGGTGTCACATGCTGTCTTTATTTTCTGTGTCAAGTTTTAAGTTATCTTTAGATGTTTTGTCTGCTTTTGTTCACAAACTAAGCATTTGTGACATTAAGCATTTAGAGTGATGGAATAGTCTCCATATTAGTTGTTTAATAGGTTTTATTATTTATGGTGCTGTTCAGTTGCATATTAGTTTTCATTCTAAAATATGTTTTAAGTTTTTTTTCCTGGCGGTACCATTGCACAGATCCAAATGCTTCTCGGTAACAAGTAACAGAAAGCGTGCACGAGGCTTTCCAGTTGAGCCTGGAAACATTAGAGAAAAGAGGCGCAGGCAACTGAGGGCACAGAACAAGCAAAAAATGGTCGCTGCTCACAGAAAAATTGAAAACATAAGCTGCTCAGCCTTTTATGCTGGTGATAGTTATATCTATAGGTTTTCTTTCTCTTTTATATTTTAAATTAACATATGATATAATGGTATATCATGAGGTATTTGTAGTGTATACAGAAAGTATTGTTTGGTTGTTTTTGTTTTTTTGTTTGTTATTACAAATCCATTGTGAATAACAGGAAAGAGATTCACTTTTGATTAAAAAAAAGAAAAATCTAAAAAACTGTCATCAAACTGAACATTGAGCTTCACAAAAGCTTCTGCTTTGGAGCACAAAGCGGAAGCTGTTTCTTCCTACATCTATTGAGTGGTGCAGGTCGCTACAATGGAAAGTAGCCACATTCACCCATACACAGGCTCACCTGTGCTAGAAGGAAGCAACTGTAGAGGTTTCCAGGTGATGGTGCCTTTTTGTTCCAAAAGCAAGCAGAAAATGCTGCGGAAGTGAGCATAGAGTTTTGCAGGAGCTTGAGGAGCAAGGTTTGAGTCCAGACACTACAAGTTTTGAGACGAAATACATGAAGTCCTGCTCCACATTCCTCCAACAGTCAGGTTAATTGGGTATTGTAAAAATTTCCTTTGTTATGCGTGTGCATGGTTGTGTTTCCTGTCTGTGATGCCCTGTAACAGACTTGTCCAGGGTGTACTGTGCCTGTTGCTAATTTGCTGCTGCAGATAGCCACCAGCAGCTTTCCTGATCCCAGCGGGATAAAGGTGTAAGAGAATGAACGCATTAAAGGAAGTCAATACATTTTATAGACATGTATTGACATGTCTATACATGTCAATACATGTATAGACATGTACCAGTATGTACCAGTATGTATACTGATACATACTGGAAATGTATCAGTATTTCTTAAATCTTTTTATTGTTCATGGTGTGTACTGTCCTAAGAATTTCTTAATTTTACTATATTCAGTTGGAATTTCTATATGTGTTTTGATATTGTTTTTTTACGCTAAAGAGAAAAATCGATGCGACAAGCCAGACTCCACAGGAGGAGGTGAATGTTGAGGACATGAGCTGGACCGCTGAAAATTCATTTTGTTTTCTTTAAGTTCATAATTTTTGTTTAAATTTGTAAAATTAAAATTTTATTTGTTTTTGAAAATCTATTAAAGAAAACAGTTTTACTTTTGTGAATGGATTCATTTTACATTTTTGTAACATGACAAAACAAGATGACTCCTCTCGGGCAAAAGGTAGTTTAGTGTGAAGTTGAGATAAAGGGAAGGACCAAGTGGGATATTAACAGACGAAAGTAAGTTTGGTATAAATGTTGATGTCACACAACTCTTGTGGTTTTGAAAGAGCTTAGTTGGAAGGGAAGATTTGATTTATTTTGTTGGTCTTGGTACCGGCTGGCACCATGCTGTGAGACCGTGGCCAGCTAGTGACGTGACTGACCACTGTCACAAGCCGGTCATTCCTGAGGCACCGCCCGATAAGAAAATAAGTAAAATCAGCAATGATTTCAAATAGAATATGTAGGCAAAGTTCGTATCTTGCTGTGTTTTTCCTATTTTAGTTTGTTATTCTGATCGGTGAGTCCCATTTGCGGTCGGCATTGGTGAGATACATACAGTTTGGCTTTATGTCCAGTCCTGGTGCTTGCACAGCTGACCTGCGTCTCGAGGTGTTGAACGATATTGTACCCAGGGGAGCCTGATGCCGTCTGCATCATGGCTCCATCAAACAACCTTACGGCCAGTCGTCATCCAGAAGAAGCTGGAGAGAATTTGAGCGGTACTTATTGGCCGTCTGTAGTGGTTGGTCTAAGGTGATCACTGGTTGATAAAACCCAGTGGTTCTCAATGCTGGTTCACAGAAACTGCTGCCCTGCATGTTTTAGGTATTTCCCTTCAGACACACCTAAAGCATGCAGAGCAATGTTCATTGAGGACTGGAATCAGAAACAGATATAAATATCAATTTCTTAATAGGTTCACAGGTAAGATGAATTTCTAAATAGGTTATTTTTCTAGGTGTTTTGTACCGGCTTCGTCCCCCGCTTGACTGAGTCCAGAGAGAAGCAGAACTTGTTTCAGCAAGAATTCCACCGCAGGTCAGCAAAGCTAGGCAGGTATTAAATTAACCTTAGCTGTTATTGCTCAACAGCCACTTTAGCGATCACTATGCAAAAAGCAATTGGGACGTGGCTAATTCCTGGACTACACGCATGAACAAAGTCTCTAAATAAGCTCCAATAAAATACAAAACATCAAACAGAACCTATATTGGACTTACAGCCATTGCTTTCGAAGGTGTAAAGAAAAATGTGAGGCACAGGAAGCGAAGTTTGCAAATGGATAAAAAGGCTTTCTTGTCTTTTTCTGCTGTTTCTGCTACCCATAATGCATTGCGACTTCGGAATTCACCTTCAAAATAAAATACAGATTAACCAATACTAATGACATTTTTATCACTAAATTAAGAACTATTTCTAACATTTAGCCATGGGCAGAACACACCATGAAACGACCCTCAACGTAGCATAACAAACGGGCTGCCCGGCCTGAGCTCATACTCCGTCATGCTCATAACATCGGCGCGTCGAGGCGGACCCGAAACTGCATGCGGTTCTCATAGCAAGACAAACGCAAACAGAGAGCAACTCATTATCAGAAGAGGTGGAGGAAAATTATCACCGGGACAGAAAGATGGATGTGAAAGCAACAGCGGTGAACCGGAACCTGAGCAAATTTAGGAGATTATAACGTCTCCTCTCCCCACGCTGTATTTATTCTGGGTTTTTGTGACTCACTTTTCCTTCGCCAGCACCTTGCTGCCTGTTTTATCTATTCATTCCTGCCTTCTGTATCTTTGGCTGCGTGGCTCCTTTGTTTCAATTGTTTCCTCTCCGTTATTTCCTTATCAGATTCCAGCTATTCCTCATCACAGCGGTGCATCTTTCACTGTCGCCGTCTCTGTACTGTTCACCTCGCCTCCACGCCGATAAATCACTGTCGGCCCCGAGCATAACTGAGCCCATTTCGATAAAGTCATGTTTTATCTGGCTCTTTAAATAACTGCATTTCATTTTCCCAAGCTATTGGGGCACCGTTGATAACGTGGCATTACTGTTCTGAGACAGTCAATTGTAGACAATCGCAAAGGAAGAAAAGGAAAATCTCTTGGTTTACTGCTGATTTGTCAAGTTGTCTCAGAAAAAAAAAAAAAAAGCAGAACCTAATCTCTAATGTAGCGATGTGACCAAGACTGATTTAATAATAATTAGTTGTCAGAGCTAAATATTTAGCACTGTACTAAATATTCAACTAGCAAGCTTATACTCCAAACTACAGATTTAGTTAGCAATTTAAATACCAAGTTTGCAAGCACAATATTCAGCTCCAAAGTAAATGCTAAATATTTAGTTCAGAGCTCATGGTCGACATGCAGCAGCCATTGGATGATAATTTAAAATCTTAGCGCTAATACGATTACTGGTAACACAACAGAAAAATTACAATCACATACAGAATCTTTTTATGGATTTACCTTTGTTAATTAGTGTCTTCTTTTATGTAGACAATTCCTTGTTGGATTAAGTCAATACAGGTTCTGTTACATGTCTGGAACTTGTTGAAACCAAGTTTAAAATACAAGCATTTCAAAGAGATACTTTTGGGTTTTACTGAACTGTTTCTGACATGATTGTTTCAGAATGGATGGATATAGATTCTCAGCTAATGATTGCCAGCTAACTGTTAAAATGCCGACAGCGTTATCCAATAGCACACATTCACAGCAAGATAAAGTAGTTTACCCAGAGTGCAGAAATGTTTTCTCTCTTTTGTTTTGAGGTTTCTGTTTTTGTTTTTTTGTTTTTTCAGCACCAGCTCCACGCTCTCCTCGTCTCTTCGACATGCCAGGGTTGAAAACCTCCTGCTGTTTCGGATTATCTTCCTGTTTGTGCTCCCTGAGCCTCTCTTTCTCTCTCCATCTCCTCTGTCTCCATCAGCGTGTGTGGTGACATATGGTCGGCAGTGGAGAGCGGGAAACCTCTTAGCTTTCTGCCACTTCACATTACTGCTGCTGCTGACAGACACAGAGGGCTGCAAACACACACACGCATATATATTCACGCCGGATATTGTATGCAGCGCACACTGAGCCGATGAAATTCAGGTTCTACAGCTTGCTGAGGAGCCTGTTTGGTGATTCTCTGGTCTTGACATTTTCCTGAATGAATCCCAGTGTCTCTTGGGAAAGTTTCTAACCTCAAAAACATTCATCTGCGTGAAGTATCTAAAGTTTCATCCTGCTGAGCCCGTGTTGGTTCTGCTGCTTCCAGCTGTCCGGGCTGCATGGGGTTTGCAGGGTTCCCACTAGAATTTAGAAAAATAAATTCCCATGACTCTCCATGACCTTCAATATAATTTTCCATGACCCACATACAACTGGTTCAGAACAAAAAGTTTGACTCCAAGTTGAACTAAAGTGAGCATGTAAAAGTGTAGTCCAGACAGACGTGGAGGAAACGCAAACGACAAAAATGTGAAAATGAAGCCCACACAGGCTGACGGGTATGAAATTTCACGGTGTCACAGTGAAAGAAAGTGCATAAATATGCAAGCTAACGCAAAGAGTATTTTACAGAATTATGCTTTATAAATTGTGCATGCTATTCATTAGGCCTTCGCAGCACCTGTTGTTTTAATACTGAGTTTTGGGCCAAGCTGCTCCAAAATCACTAGGTTGGATCCTTATCCACCCGCTGACAGGACTCTATAACAAACTTTGGTGGGCGTGGCCTCATTTCTCTATAGCGCCCCCTGGAATATTTCAAATGATCAGCCCCAAGCCATGCTATAACCCTTAATTATGAAACTTCGTACACATGTGTATCTTGTCAGGACGTACAAAAAAGTCTCATGGTTCAAACCCAACAGGAAGTCGGGGAAAAACCATCATTTTCCCTTTTTTATGGACGTTGTTTCTGATCGAACTTGTCCTACAGTTTTTCAGATACAGATACTCTTGCGGTCACAGATTTATGTCTTCAATCCCAGTTTTCAGTCTATTCAGTGACTTTGCTGATATTGTGCTCTTTAGAGTCATTTGTTAAGAGTTTGAAATTCAGAACTGGAAAGCCCCTATAACTCCAGGTGAACAAATCGGACAAAACGCACATTCTAGGATGATGTGTACCAAAACAGCAAACTCTGCTCAATCTAAGAACCTGGGTCTCTGTTCGGTTGAAATGGAAGGTTTCAGCTCTCATGAGGCCCATGAGAGTTGGTAGCATATTGGCACACCTTCAGAGGTGTAGCGGAGTCAATGTTTTGATCAGTGAAAGTTCACCCATGTGATTGTCGAGTCAGGTGGTTGTGAAAGATGATCACGAACACCTCCGATAATGTTTACCAGAAAAGGAAGTCCAGTTGACTCTGAATTGAAGCACTTCCATGATTTTGTCTTTCTGCTCTGAGGTTGTTGTGAATTTGAACATTTATCAGGTGGAGCAAAATGCGGGCAAGAGACCCAAACAGCTTTTTTATCCCCCTCTGATGTTGGAGCCCTAGCTCTATGTGTGTGTGTACTTGTTTATAAAGAGACTATTTCAGTTCGATGAGTCGTGACAGGAGCATAAAGACGTTCTCCGCAATGTCCTTGGTGCTAAAGTACAGTTCCAAACAGCCTCTCTCTGTAACTATGCACATTTCGCTCACGACAGAAACCTTTTTTCCCGCTGCATGTGGCGTCGCCTTCAACTTTGCTTCCTATATTCCTTCACGCGCCGCATGCCTCTGCCATGCTCAGAGTCTGTACACTTGAAAAGTTTTTGATGAAGCAACCCTTTTTATATTTTAAGAGGCATGGTTATTTATTTCACCCACGCATTGGAAGAAATTTCTCAAGGTAATCTGGAAGCTACAACTCCACATTGCTTTATATCTCGTTTGAAATGTTACAGAATGGTTCAAGAGTGTGCTTCTTTCTTTTGTTTTGAATAATCTGGAATTTTTCCATGTCAAGGTAGGAAAAAAACAAGTTTGTTTTTTTTAGCTTAGTTCCTTCTCAACCTGAATTCTAATCTTTTAATAGTTTTGCTAATTTTTCTGTTTGACCAAATGACATGCATTACTTAACTCAAATAGAAGTACTTCCACACAGCAGAGGTAGCGTACTAAAGGAAAATACATGTTCTCATTCTAGTATTGCTTTACATTGACCATGTGATAATGGACATAATAGCTGTGTCTCAATTACAAACTTTGTCCAAATTTGACTAGTGTCAAAAAAAAAACAAAAAAAAACACAATTTCGCCATTGCAGTGTTTCAGAAATGCAATTAAAATCAAACGTGAATAAGTTTGTTCACGTGATACGCTATGCTGGACATTGCCCAGAGACCGGGCTTCCCATGGACATTCATCCCAACGTGCGAAAGAGGCAGTGAAGTGAAAGATGGCAAATGCTGGGATACTGAGCCTTGGTGACTGTAGCCCCACCCACCTAAATAATATCAAGTTTGCTGATGATACCACGGTGGAAAGACTGTCTGTCTGGTGCACCAACAACAACCTTCATTAGAACACTTCCACGTCGATGGACAAAGTGGAAGTCCAATGCCTTGAGTGGAAACACCGTCCATCCAAATGGAAATAACCCGGTAAATGACGACTTGTTAAAGGTAATTTCTGTTTTGTAGAATAAATTATGAAGCTGTGAAATTGTTTCCCAAAATGATATATAAACAGCATAATTTGTCGGAAATTTTCTCCAATTTTCTGTACGGTAGGTCTTCCTGGAATTTTCACAAGGCAAAGAGGAAAAATATTTCCTCAAACAAACCAGAGGATGAAACACAACCTGCCCCCTGGATGGGGCTATGAAGAGCTAGAGGTCCCTTGGAGAGCATCGTGGTGCGTATGTTTGAAGAAGGCAACAAGGCCAGCAGATAAACAGCTGGTCCATCAGCATGTAGATATTGCTGTTGTTGCAATGTTTACAATTTTTTATACATTAAACAGTTTTGACCTGTCTCTGTTGTAAAAATGTATAGAAAGTGTACATATACTGAAATTTGGAAATGTTTTAGTCCGTTTGAAAATAAAACAAAAGCCAAAGCAACAAGGCGCGGTTCCTTCCAATTTCCCTCTGTAACGCTGGGGCCAGTTCCAGGCACAATGCCAACAAAGTGGCCCTGGGTGATGTGAAACGGCTGATAAGCCGCTCATCATCACGTGCCAACAGGTCTCTGAATAAACGCTCCCTCAGAATCCTGCTATTGGCAATGTCCTCCAGCCGGGCCAATGACAACATCTTTTCAGTTAAACACACCTTTGTGCAGCTTTTCATGTGCAGGTGTGACTGTCTATGCCGTGTCTACTTTAAGAATCATCAATCCTGACCTGTTTGGAGCTAAGGGCGGCTGATCCGACCGTTTTCTTTTTCCAGTGAGAACGAAGGAGACCATTCTCATACATTTTCTGTTCTTGAGCACTTTTACGCCGATCTCTGAGAACAGGGGAAATTTACTGTTTACAGTCAATGGCAGTTTTTTCATTATTTTATTTGATTATTTTTACCTTATTGAATGAGGATAAATGTGGTTAAGTTTCATCATTTAAGTTTAAACAATAAAATATTAAGACCATGTAAAAACATTGGCTTTGATGCTCCTGAATGGTCTGGTTTCAGTGTATTTCGGTTTGTTCTTTATAGTTTATTGTCCATAGGCTGCTGCACATTTACCTTTATTTCACGCCACGTTCGTTTTCAAACATCCCGACTTGTGCATGAAATCTAGAACATTTTTTGTGCGTACCCACACTTCGGACCATGAGGCTCCAGCTCTTTCTGGAACATCACAACATCTCTCCTCTATTAATCGTTTAACAATGTTTTTACTAACATTGCACTGTGAATGCGGGGCGAGGTCCAACCTGGCAGTTTGCACAATTGAATGGATGCCAGGGAGGTTTAAGGATTTCTCAAACATGCATGAAATAATCACAGCAACACTCCAGGTATGTTTTTTTTTTTTCTCAAGAAAAGTTTATTTTACATCGTACTGTCCCGTTAAAATTGACGGCTACGAACTAAACTGGAACTGAGCAATAATCAGTTTTATGATAAACATGTATAAAGAGCCTTAAAAATCCTTGAAAATGATTGACCAAGAATCCTTTGTAAACGGAAGTTTTACTAAGATGGTAGCATTTTTGGTGGCTGGTGCGCTCAATGGCCATCAAATGTTTGTCCAACATCAAATGGAGCTCTTTCTCTAATCACAGAACCATAGTAGATGCACTAACGCTGCAGCTTTCCAGATGCATGGGGATGAACAGCCTCCAGGCCCCCTGTAGTGCTAAGGCTAATGTAGTTTCCCTTCAGGGAGCCATGGAAACATGATTCTACTGTGTATCCATGCTGCGCTTTGTGGGCTTTAATAAACCGGTTGAGAGGCTGTGGTACCAACAGGTGTTTGTCATTACTGGAAGCTGTGAAAACTGTCGTGTCCAGGGCATCTGTGATTTACAGTTCAGCTAAAATGACCAACAGGCACACAAAGCAGATGCCTGTGAGCCATGAGTATTTTCTTCTTCACACTTGCTTTAAGATCGATGGAAACATTTGTTTGGTTCAATCTGCCTCCTGGTGACAAAGCTTGGCACACAATACATACTTACAAAATGAGCTAAGTCATCTTAACTTTGGAAAGCAGTGTTTAAACATCGAGTATGGAGTCTGTCTCTAACTCGGTACACTGTAATAGAAGATTCCAATCTCTGTTGAGATATTGTGTTTTAGAAGAACTGTTTACCGAGGGAAAAAAATGAAGGAAAGATATTTTCATAATTTCACTTCCACGGTGATGAATCCAGTATTCGGCGAAGGGGTGAGGTTCAGATCATGGAACAAAATAAGTTCCAATATGTTGAAAAAAAAAAAAAGTACAGTCGTGGTTTGATGAGAAGAGTCATCTTCAAACTCAGAGGAGTTTGAGAAACGTGTTGTCATAATCTAGTTTCAGCTATCAATTTTTAAATGACAACATATCCCAATAGCATTTAAATAATATTCAACAAGCTGAACTAAGCACTAAAAGATTGAACTATCTTGGTGGGAATCGTTTACCAACTCACAATTGGATTCTGATTTTTGGGGTCGTGATTCGATTCAAAAAACTAATTTTTGTGTCAAAACATTTATTCGTAATGACTTCTACTTTAATCCATCAGTGCTCAAAGGATCCTCATGATGTATTTCAGTCTGCTGGCATTTATTAAATTTTAAATATTAAATTATGTTTAATCACTCCCTTCCTTCGTTTCTACTAAGTGTGGTGACGTGAAGGCTACACATTTCTACAGACGTCATTACAATTTCCATTCTGAGGTTTTTAGCCGTTTGACTGTCTTTGAAGTTATGTACCAAAAAATTCTTTAAAAAAATATTTGAAAAAATCCTCACCACATTGGAAACGTGTTCCATATTCATGTTGTCTGCAGATACAAAAACAAGATGGAGGAAGTGAACTAATTGAACCGAAATATCAACGTTGCTGTCCGAGCTTATTTCTGCATAAAACAACCTTCTGACCAATCAGACAGAAAACCACACAGAGGAGAGTGTCACTCAGCTTTATTGGCTTCATTCATTTACGGTTTTCCTGAAGTGCTTGATGTTCATTTTGCAAAACTCACACACGGTGAAGAAGTAAAAAAAAAAAAAAAAACTAATTCTAATGTTTGTACAAAAGCGAGGCTGGTGAAATTCATCCATCCATTTTCTAACACCCTCATCCCTAGTGGGTCGGGAGGTGCTGGTGCCCATCTCCAGCGAACGTTGCGGGTGAGAGGCGGGGTCACGCCAGACCGTCGCAGCTGGTGAAATTAATTTTGGGATTTTATTTTTGTTCATTTTAGAATTTAGTTCAGCACTAGTGGCCTTTATTTGAAAGTAATCCCAGGGGGGCAGCGAGAAAGCAATAAAGACATACAGCAGAGGAACGGAATCAAGCTCAGGACAGGGCGTCTGCTCTAAACACTTCGCGACACTACGCTGCAGCGCCCTATGATAGTTTTAAAAAGGAAGTCAAGTAAATAAAACCAATATTTGGCGTCCAGTAGTCAGATTTTTGACAAGATTTACAAGAGCATATGCATTGTTTTGACATTACATCCCACATGAGATGTTAAGCTTTACCTTCATGCTGAGCTGAAGGGCTACTGAAGGTTATAAAGCAGCAAGCAACCAGGGTCTGAGAACAGCCCAGGTCTGTCTTGGAAACAGAACAGGGTGGAACATTGAGACGGTGCCAGAAACGATCTGGCAGGGTGAAAGGCAAGATGGTGTTACAAGCAACAAGAAAAGGTGAAGGCAGTAAGAGGAGAGAAGCTTGTTGCAGACTCCTCTTTCAAAGACCAAATCTTTAGTAAAAAAAAAAACAAAAAACCCCCCCAGACTTAATTCATATACAAAACCAAACATATTTACAGTAAGAGTACATTGGAGATTAGTGAGGATCTTTCTTGGAGTAGGGTGGGGAAGCGTGAGGGACATAAAAAAATATTTTCTGCAAAAGAAAATTAGGCATAAGCGAGCATGTCAGGATCCCCCCAATGTTAGAAAAGTCTAGAATTGTCCACCCCCCAAAAATCATGAAGGAAACCCTTTTATTTAAACATCAATATAAAAATACAAAATAACTTCATGCCTTTCATATTGTCTTGAAGTGGTGAGGAAAACGGTGAGGTAAATGCAACAGGCCGCGTAACGTGAAATGAAGGTTTTAATGGTGAGAACAGTCCAAAAATGACGCAGTCCAAAGCACAATCCGAAACAGTCCAACTACCAGGAGGCACAGCTGATCAGAAGCAAGGGCCCAGCACCTTAGCAACTGGTGAAACAAATGGACAGAAAGACTGGCTAGACAGACGTGCAACAAACAACACTGAATACACAGCTTGGAGAGGGACCAAACAAGAAACACAGGTGGGGTTAAATACACAGAGGGTAATCAAGGAAACAAGACACACCTGGGAATAATCAAGGGGAGAAAGGACAGCATGGAGACTCAGACACAGAAACTCAAAATAAACACACAGAAAACTCAAACCCTGACACATATAAGAAAAAAATTAAGGATGATTTAGGTCCCCTCCCCCACAATTGTTAGTACAATGGTTCAGTCCAATGTGTAGGAGCAACAGCAGCAGGCTTCTTAGCTCCTAACAGCTAGTGAGAAGCTAGCTGTTAGCTGTGGCTTTGCAGCACCAACAAAAAACCCTCAAGTAAGTAAATACTTAGAGCAAAAGACATGTATCACATTTTATTTACATTCACCGCTCAATGGGAAACACATTAACAAAAATCAGACCGCAGTTCGTTCATTTCATTATGTAGGCTGAATCATGATAAACTGGATTGTTAAGATTCAATCAAAACTAGCAAAACTGGCTACACTGCTTTGATAGACTTAGCTTTTTTTGTTAAAGTAAATATCTCAATTAGATTTAGCCAATTAACTCTTACCTTAATAAGAAGAGTTAACAAGGGGCTGGCTCGGTGGAAGCCGAGAGTAGATATTGAAGAGCAGCTAATAGTAAAAAAAAAGAAAGAAAGAAAGAATGCCTTTGTTTCTTACCATCTTTAACATACAGCCTTTAAAACCACACAAATAAAATCTGAGTATTTTTCCATAAAAACTCTGGTGTTTGAGTGTTAAGTTGAAGTTATGATACTTCTGAAGATTCGCTTCCTTCCAAAGAGCTGCTCTAATTACCCAGTTTTGAAAATGTTAGCTTATCCTAGAACAAGCCATTTTATCTGTAATATAGTGTAATCCTTATTGTTTTCGTGGGTAATGTTCACAAAAATGTCAAACCATCTGCATATATTAAATAACCGCATGATGTTTTTACAAAATATGTATATGTTTTTATAAAATTATTTAATGTCAAAATATAAATGTCAAATTCCATGATAGATTTTTATGTACTGTGGGTATTAACATTTTAGTGCCATTTGTGTATAACAACGCACAGAACAGCTACGGACAGGTGACGAAAACAAACGAGCAATGAGATTGCACTCTGTGTGCCAATACATCAAGCTCTTTCTTCTACTTCATTTATTCACCAATTAAGTGAATACATTTTTAAATTTAGAGCACTGTAAGCAAGCAAAGTTGTAAAACACTAAGAATGCCTCTCAAACTGAGACTCAAGTAATTATCGTTCATGGTAAAGAACCGTTTATAGCAACTGGATTATTCGTGAATGTCGCATCAGTAGCTTGACCACATAGACTTTACCAAATTTTAACTCTTCAGCACAGACGCCAGGGCCTGTTCTACAGTCAGAACCTCAGCCTAACATAACAGCTTTGGGATAAATTCAACCAGGGAATTGATCCAGCATCAGTGTCCGACCTCAAAAACGGTCTTCTGGAAGAATGGTCAAATAATTCCATAAATACTTTTCCCCGAAGACTTAAAATTGTTTTAGCAGCAGATTGTTGGCAAGCCTCCATTACACAACTTATGTGTGTTTAGATACCTTTACACGTAGATCTTTGATAATATAGCACACCTCGTACGAAGGTATGCTGGACAGAATAGAAAAGTAAAGGAATTTGTGTGAAAGAAAGTAAACAAGTGTATTAAAAGGCAGAAACACATTTTGCACTGTTATATAAACTATTTATTTGACCTAACAGATGGTTCGCTCTACTGAACAACCTGGAAAAAGTCATCGTTGGAAACTGCTAGGAAATGTGCAAAAAAAATTTCAAAAATTACTCACAGATGGCACAAGTTAAACCATCTGCCTATCGCCATCTATCACGAGCTACCCACAGCCTGTAAAATCCACAACATAAAGCTGACTAGTATTAAACTCAAAGCCAGTTGGAGACTGCCAAAACAAAATCTGTGTTTTACCTCGGAAGTCTAACTTGTAGTCCTGAAAAGTTCTCCAAGTACAGAGCAAGTATCCAGTTAGAAATGATTCTGTTTGCTCTGTTAACTTCAAAACTTTTTGTCACACATAAATCTGGAAATGGAACAGATTTAGTTGATTAGCATGAATATTACTAGATGATTTTTATGGAGAAAAAGCAGCCGGATGGAACCCATGGATCCACGAAGTCAACGTTGACGTTTGACTTCGTCACACCGCCTCTGCCACTCCGGCAAAAACTCTTTGTGCTACAAAGCTAATGACTCTAACTTATCTGTTATCTTGTATTTGTTTGCTTTGGCAATTATCTGACGATTAAGACCTATTTATTGTCTTCACCCCTTTCCCGAAACCGCCTTTATACATTTACTGTTCTCTAATTCCAAAAGGAGACATTAAAAATAAAACAAAATAAAATCATATATATATACATATATATTTAAAACAAATAAACATAGCTGTTAATTAGGGGATAAATTCAAGCAGAATTTAAACCAAACCATCAATTTTTCTGTCTTTTCCTGAAGATATACACTGGTTGAAATATTTGGCACACATTTATTTTGAGCTGGCTTTTACTTTTTCAAGCAGTTTGTTATTTTTTACTTTTCTACACATGAAAATCAATTTTATGTCAACGTTCAAAACTGAATGAGACGATGTTCACTGGATGAAGGACGTGTTCTTTGATTATACGTATTTGAGCTAGGACGAGCCGTTTTTTCAGTTGTATTTCAAAACTGCAATGACAACAGGATGCTACTAATGGGGAAAAGATGGACGTCGGGAAGTGGAGGATGATGGCTTGAAAGTGTGATTTCGTTCTAATGACTTATTGCATGAATAGACTTATTAATTGGGTTTCTTATTTTATGGCAACACCGCTTTGCAACGTAAGTGGAATATCGACAAAGTTTTGCGCACATTTGTGTCAAGATTGGTGTTTTCTGTGTGTTTATTTTCAGTTTCAGTGTCTTCTGAGTCTCCATGTTGTCCTGTCTTCCTCTTGATAGTTCCCAGGTGTGTCTCTGTCTTCGTCGGGTCCTTGTCGTATGTGTCGTTTCTGTCCAGCTGTCCATTCGTTTACCTGATGCTACCAGTGCTGAGCCTTTGCCCTCTGCTCTGCTGTACAGCTAGGTTTTTGGACTGTTTATTTATTTTGGACATTAAACTCATCATTTCATCTCACTTTAATCTGGCTCTTCCGCGTCTGCCTCACCACTCACACTGCACAACGTGACGATTTGTAACAAGCACGTTTTGACTTGACTTGTGAACTTTACTTAAAACCTCTAGCACCCATAATCCCCTGGGAGGGATGACTAATCACATGTTTTAAGGTTCTACAGCAGGGGTCTCCAAAGTCTGCATCCTGCATGTTTCAGTTCTCTCCCCGATTTAACGCACCTGGATCAAATGATGGCTCGTTAGAGGCTTAAGAAGAACATTGACATTCTGAAAAGGTTGTCACTACCACTTAGGAGAAAACTAAAACATGCAGGATGCCGGCCCTCGAGGACCCACTTTGGGGACCCCTGTTTTACAGGTATATGTGACCTTTTTCTTTTTTTTACTTGTCTGCAAAAAGAGGCTTTAATCCTTCAAAAACAATCCCTCAGACAAAAGTTTTGCACAAAATGTCATGGTTTTAGAGCTATTTTAAAACAGCTGATAAGATTTAAAGGTCCTTTGAATGTGTCATTGTCTTGGAATAAATAAGATATAAACAACCTGTATACGTGCACACACCCGCTATCACGTGACACCAGAGAATCCGGCCTTTCCAGTTACGCTAAGAATCCCCTTTGTAAAGTGGACACATAAGATAATGGTCACGTAAGGTCTTTGCGTAAAGTAGGTAATCTCCCCCTTTTAAGCACATGCCACAGCAGAATGGATCGCTACGTGCGGAGCTTCCTCTTTCTTTAATCATCCCATTGATATTTTGCAAAAAATATCTTGACTGCAGTGGCACAGAAGAAGAAAATGACAGATTTGGAGGTGCTGGAAGAGATTTTTTTCGGAGCGATATTGAGCTAGAGGACTCTTCTGATAGCAACTGGGATAGGAGAGCGGATTGATCTTGGTGAGTTTTTTCCCCTCAAAGAAATGCCTGATGTTTTGGTTATATTTTTCTGATTATATGTCTGTAATTACAGTGAGCAAAAAAATATTAGTAGAAAATTCCACCCCAGCCTTTTTCTTCTCCCTAGAAAATGACAGAAAGTAAGCACCTCAGCACACCAACATGAAGACCAGGATATTTGGCACACTGCAGGAGAACCTGATATGGAGCCAGAATATGTGGGTTTCTTTCACCAAAGAAACCTCCAGGACGGTCAAATGGTTACCTTTGAAAGATTTCTACAAATTTTTAGCCATCATTATTTTCACAGGATTGGTACAAGTCTTCTTGAGCAAACTTTTGGAGAACAAATTTTATATAATTTTCCCTTTCCATGCAACTGCATGACCCGTGACAGATTCGAATCCATCTTCTGGTCCCTTCACCTGTCCAACATAAAAGATTATGCTGAAAATGAGGGGAAAAAAGGGAACACCTCAGTATGATCGGTTATTCAAACTTATTCCGATTTATATCAGAGTTGCCTGCAAGTCTTTGTTTCAACCAAGCAGAGAAATATGCATTGACGAACGGATGGTGGCCAGTAAAACTCGAATTGATTTCAAACAATTTATGAGGGACAAGCCTAGCAGGTTTGGATATAAACTATATGTTTTGGCAGATTGCAGGACTAGGAGAGACTCTTACACACCCCTATAGGAGAGCTTATTATAAAGAGCTTCCTCAAGTCCTGATTGGTTCCTCTCCAACCCACCAATCAAGGCAAATTAATACCAGCTTCCACTCTGAACCCTGTGGAGAGACATTAAACAATAGGAGGAAAACACAGTCTGACAGACATGTTGTTACATAACCTTTTTGACAAGATGACAAAAAGGTTATGTTTTGGAGTCTGTCACAATTTAAGCCATCGTTAATTCTTTTGTGACTAATTTTAAAGTCAAAATATAAAAGAATACCTCCAGACTAATGTTAGCATGTGGCTATTTTTGTGTATTGGCCAGAAAAGATGCATTTGAGTTCAAGTAGAAATCAGGATTTTGTATACGTTCCAATATTCTGCAATAGCAAACACCCAAAAGTCGTTATTTTCTATTCAGCCATAGAAAGCCCTGAAAAACATCAGCAAACGGTCAGAGATTTGTGTCTGCCCAGTGAAGTACCAAGACTGTTTTAGTGATATTTTAAAAATAATAATAAGACGACGTTTAATAATGGATTTCCATTTACTGGTAGGAAACAGAATTAAAGTAGAATTTGGAAGAAAAATGCTAACAGGAACATGAATGATGGACCAAACTAATACATTCAACTTTCGCTTTTCAAAACCATTTCTTCAACTGCTAGTTTGTATTTTTTTTTGTCTGTAGAAAAATCTTAGCAGCTTGGCAGGAAATATAACCTGCCTCTTGGTTTCTATATCTGGTTCATAATTTATTAAGAGGACATTGATATGCATGGCGCAGCCCCACTCTGGCTTCATCCATATTCACTCCACAGCCATGGCGCCAAGAATGGAGGGAGACGGTTTTCTGGAGGAGGGAGACAAATACATGCGTAATGACCTGGTCGGCATGTGTGTTCGCGTGTGCAAGCTACATGAACTGTATGCAGTACAGTTAATCAGATGGTTGGGCTCGTAACGAAACACAGGTGGCAGATGAGAATAAATTACACCCAAGACTCCTCTTCCCTCTTCCTGCTTGCTTACATGATACAATCTACTATGGACAACAGGAACCTTGTTCTTAACCTGCTCTATTAATCAATTTTCTGTCTGCATTTGTGTAGTTTTGGTTTTAGCCCAGATACTTTGCGGTTTATGTTCTGTAACGCACACGCTGCCACAGTTCATCCCAACTCACACTCAGGTAAATGTCCAGTAGAGAACGCAAATGATCCACAAATGTTTTCCTGCCATCCCACAAGATCCAGGCATGTGTCAGAACTGATCTGGCTTTTAACCTCTTTCCACCGAGGGGAGGTAAAATGAATTTCTGACAAAAACATACAAAACTAAATCGATAAAAGCCTCACAGTTATCAGATTAAAGTGCACACTTTTGGTACCTCTGTAAAAGTAATACAACAAAGAATGGTTTCCTGGTGTCAGCACTACTGTAGCTTTTACCCAGCCTCATTTATTGGTGATAAAATATCATAAATTTATCATTTTTTGAACCTCGCCAAACATTTTTTATAAATAAATATTGCGAAACCACAAAAATTGTAGTCAAAACACAAAAAAGTAGTTTAGACTTATAAATCTACTTGTTGTCTAAAGATTCACCAAATTGGGAGTGAATCACTTGAAATGTATTGATTTTACAAAGGTATTGGTGAGAAATCTCCCAGTTGGAGACGTCATTTTGGCACATTTATCCAAAAATGTCACCAAACTGTGCCAAATGTGTTTTTCACGTCGTAACTGGGAATTTGTTGAAATTAAATGGCTGATTACCATTGAATGACACTTTCTACATTTAACATAACCATTGGTCATGACATTTACCCCGAATATATACAAAATGTACTATTGTGCACAGTATAATACATATAATAATGAACTGAATTATATTACTTTGGCTTCAACTGGAAAACTTTTATTGAAACATAGTAAAACGGTATGTTGCTCAGGCACAGATGACACCCGGCGTTGTCTTTGCGAATTAAAAAAAAGGTTTTATTTACCTTAATACAAAGATTCAGCCTGTTGCACTGGATGGCTAACGCTCCCCAGCAAAACGGAAAACGGTGCACTGCCTCGCAAAACGGCACGTTTCAGGAACACACAAAACAGTCGCATTCAATGACATAAAGAAAATATCAGTATCAAGAATCAAGGCACGAGACGGACACAAAACCAAGTTCAGAAGGAATGAACAAGCTACAATGAAGAATGAATGAACTTATTATAATAAACAAAACAAATTGGGTGTCTCTCACATATAAATAACGTTTTTTTAAAGGTCTGAGTGGTATATAGGGTTGAAGATCAGAAATGCAGTCTGGGTTTCTATTATGAAGTGCTTTGTAAACTTTTAAGGAGATTTTAAATTCTATTTGAGCAACCGGCAGCCAGTGCACGAATCCTGGAACTGGACTGATATGCTGATCTCTAAAACATTGTGTGTGCATTGTTCTTGCAGCAGCATTTCAGAGAAGCTGGAGCTGTCTTACTACTTCTTTTGATGATCCAGTAAAAATAACATTGCAGTAATCGAGTCTACTAAAAACAAAGGCATGAACTAATTTTTCTGAGTGTGTGGTAGCTTGCATTGTATTTATGTTTGAGCGGCATTATATCTTAGTACAAAGATACTAAGATACTTAGTATCTTAGTATATTAAGATACTAAGTATACTAGCATACTAAGTATACTAAGATACTTAGTATCTTAGTATATTAAGTATACTAGTACTTAGTACTAGTATACTTAGTACTAGTATACTAGTACTAAGTATACTAGTATACTAGTACTAAGTATACTAGTACTAGTATACTTAGTATACTAGTACTACTATATACTAAGTAGTGCATTTTCAGAGTACTTAGTACTCTGAACATGTTCTGTTAGATTTTTTTTTTTGGAATAAGCAAAGGCGAGGCTAAGCTAATTTCTATTCTAAAATGGTAAACCAGATTATGTTTAGTTGCTTTCTTTTCCTTTATTTAATAGAAATGAAAAGGACAAGTAATGTGATTATACCATGTTTGTAAATGAGTATCTTCATGGTGGATTGTAATTTGCATTCATTCATTTTCTTTGTAGAACCACACACTTAAATCCTTTTTGAGGTGAAGGAGTTCATTATTTTTATTTAAGAATCTTGTGAGTGATCATCTCAAAGTCTTCCCAGATGTCAGATTTCTTCTTCTTGCTGGCTCCATTTCAATCAAGTTTATTTGTGTAGCACATTTTAGCAACAGTGTAGTTCCAAAGTGCTTTACATAATAAAAAACACACAAATATAAAGTCAACTATTTAGAAAACCGGTAACAAGCATTACATTTTGATGATGGTCAAGCAGCACGACAAACTTGGTGAATCATCTAAAAATCTGACACTCTGGTATTCATGAGATAATTAAAAAGGTCAACAAACCCACATCTACAACAGTGATGTGATCAACATGCAGGAAGACAAAAAGCAACAATCACTTTGAATATTTGTAACTTTTTTTATAGCACATGTACAGTTGTTTTAAAAAACTGCATTTACTGTAAGGCTTTGAGAAATGCAAACTCAAGAATTCAGATTTTGCTAAAATCGGAATTAAATGCATTATTTCTCTTAACAGTGGTGTAGTTCATGTTTTTCTTTTCTTGTAGTTGGCATACGGTGCTTAGAAACAAAAATACACAGGTTAGTGTGTTTATTAACATTTTTAACCATATTTAACACTGCTAAATCTTTTAAGCTTATATTTAAATAAATGTGTCACAAATGTTGTACGACAATTAGGTCAGTTATGCTTGCTTGAATTTGACAACCTTAAAGATACCTGTGTTCGGTTCGTATAGTTAAAAAAAAAAAAAGCCTCACTCTGACATCATTGAGAGAGCAGGTGTTTAAACTAGCTCATTAATGATCACTGATCATTGATTAATAATTGCAAATTAAACATCAAGCCTGAAAACATGATACTGTAACGGACTCCATATTCTTTTCTTTTATGTTTTTCAGTGCTGAGTGCTGTCATGTAGTGAAGCTGTTATCAGTCAGTTGCTATGACAACAAATCTGTGTGTAGCATAGCCGAGATTAAAAAAGAAGAAAAAGAATACGAATGGTTTAGTTGTTCTTCAATGATTTTTCTGCGTCATCTCCCCTTTTGTGAGACACACTACTCTAAATCTCTACATCTCTAAGTTTCACTTTGTCAACAGAACTGTTCCACCGCAGCAACACGGCTGTGGATGGCAAGTTAAAAGAATTGTTGTTTTGTCCTCCAGTGTCGTGAGCATGCGCACGTTTTCCTGATGTAAGCAATAACATCCAACATGGGATTGCTGTGACCGATCAAGTTGAGTTCCAGGTAAGTCTCGGATCAACCTCTCACATGGGTGAAACCAAAGAGTTTTTTTCCTTGTTGTAACTGAAGCCAACATATCTCCCTGTAATGGAGCCAGAGGCAGGACAACAATGGGAGGTTTTCACTTTGCTCCATCTTATTCACCTTTCACATCACCGCTTTACCCACATCCTCCATCGCTCCGCAGCGAACCAACAATCGAGCATCAGCCCGTTTTGTTATTTTGTAGGTCAGCGTTCGGTTGGCCTGGCATCACCTGTGACGAGCTAAACACGATCCAACGACAAGGAAGCCGCATGCTTTGATTGGTTCATTAAAATGTCATAAGGGTGTTCAGCAAAGCCGGGAGCAGATAGCCCAGCCCGTTTCCACACATTGTACCCAACATACACGCCTCGCCCCAACGCTCGTGGACACTCAATCTGTGTAGCCGTTGTTTAATTGATAGGCAGTCTTTACAATGGAAGCAGATCACCTGTGCTTCCTCCTGGAACATGTGATACTGTTGGGATTGCTGGCATGGCATTGTGGGTATCAGTGAGAGGGTCCAATCTCCTCTCACAAAAGGAAGTGCTTCTTTATTTTTAGCTTTGCAATTTCGGAACCACATCTCTGCAGTTTCTGTTTCTGTGTGCGTGCCAATGTGTGTTTCTCCCCGACCTCAATCTCATCAAGAAGCCTCTGAACTTTCTAGAATGTCACGTTACCTGAAACCGCCAAGGATGCACACTTGTGAGGGTTTCACTCGGCCTTCCTGCAGGCAGCTGCCTACCAATTAATATCAGTTAGGAACGCACTTCAGACCTGAATCACTGTATTTTTTTTATTTATTTATTGCCACATTCCTTGGCTTATTTATTCTTTTAATTCACTTCCAGCTACAAATAGAAGTCATTTTCCATCCTCATTAGTACTTTGGTGAGATACGACTTCAGGCTTGTCTAGTCAAAAATGTCATATATGTTGCTTCTAAAAGCTGTTTATAAACTTCAAACGGCTATACGGTATATTTAATCCAAGCAAACACTTCAAACCTGTCGCAGCAAACGTCAAGTAAAGCCTTCAATGGCATAATATGACCAAACAAAGTGCCAGCTGAGTGAAAATCCACAAAAAAGAATGGTGCAAGCTAATCAACGTTTTACGAGTGACAATTACATTCTGTAAGTAAACTGCCTTCGCCATATGAAATGCAACTAGACAGTACGGCTAAACTCCTCCCTAATATCAAGACTCTGAGGAAAGTTGACCTTTTATCCACAGGTTTATTGAATCCAAAGACGTGTGAAACTAAAACACACAAAAGAGGACACTGCACTTTTACATTCTTTTTTATAAACGTGTACATATAAGTTTAGTGTAACTAAATTAACATACTGTCCCAAATAAATTAGCGAAATAGTGCAAACTTAAATAAACATTCAAAAATATTTACCATCAACCTCAACAAACCAGAAATTTCAAAAAAATAATGATGTACAATAATGTATTAAACATAACCTACCCACAATGCTTTGTCAGGACAAAGATGTATGCAGATGGACATGCAGCTGTGCTGCACCTCTTAAAGGGAAAGCCCCCACACAGAGACACACCCACAAAAATCCCCAACAACAGAGTAAACTCAAGCCCCAACTGAATGAATAACCTTATCGTTATAACCTATTTATGTCACATTAATGATGACAACAAACTGCAAACAGCAAGTTAAACTCTACAAAATGTGAAGGTTAAACCCTACAGCTCCTTTTTTCCTTCTCTCCCTTGCATGCTGCTCACGGTGCTTTAAGCTCCGCCCCTTTAAGGGCTCAGTTTTTATGTAGCCTTCTTCACTAGTGTTGCTTAACAAAAAGTTACAATTATCTGTCATATAGTTATGCACTAACTTGCGTTGGGTGATGGAAAACTCCAACAAAATAGTCAGAGGTTTGTGGTTTGGATTATACACACACAAATCAACCACATTGTTCTATGTTTGACTTCCCTAAAAAGGCCTTTCTGCAGGCTGATGCCAGCTATTTTAAAGCCAAGGAAAGAGCGGATGAGTCATGCCAGGATGACTGACCCTGCAGGTGTTGACATCCTAACATGGCGCCGCTTTAGATGCTGTGTGTTGTTAGGAAGTGTTTTAGCCCCAACACAGGAGAGCCATGCTTCCAGGGCTCAACAATAAGCCTGCGATCTGTAGCAGAAGGTACAAGAGCAGAGTCGGAATGTATGATGAAGATGCGTCGTTCAAAGGGCGGTCTGACTGATTGTCCTGCGAATCTGCTTTTTTTGTTCTCTTTAGGACTTATTATTTAGCTTTAGTTTTTGTATTACCTCCAAATAATTTGCCTTCTGTTACTCTTGCCAATTCTCTGCATAAAGCTCCTCATTCCTGTTTGATTTCCTGCTTCTTGTTTCCCCCTTCATGGCTCAGGTGACATAAGGTTTGGTGACAGCTATTGAAACCTAAGGGGGATTAAGTAAAGCTATTTTAGTAACTTGAGCAAACACCAAAGAATCTCACACATAAACACAAACACAGCTGAGGCATCCAGGTGATTTAAGGTAGGGAGACAGAGCTATTCAAACTTGGATGTCTGTTTTGTTTTGTTTTTTCCCATCAAGGTGCAGGGCTTTCTGGGTAGGCATAACAAGAATGCAGCACTCACACATTCACAGCCCTACGAATCTGTATGGGAACAGTGGCTTATAGACTTACAAGTGCGGAGAGAAAGCAGCAGGACAGAACTGGTGTCGTGCTGTTCTCACAACACAGCTTCCCCAGCACTGAGACAAGACTTCCACTTTGCTGTCATATTGCCCCCCACAAATCAAAGCTTCAAGGTATTTTGAGGGGTGGAGAAGCAGTGAGGAATTGCAGGGATCTGAAATTCTTTTTAATTGTGAATAAAGCCTGCAGGACTTGTCGCATACTTCCTGAATACGTCTTTAAAACTACAAAAATGCATCTGGATTTAAAAAAAAAAAAAAATACAGAAAGACGTAACATTAAGAGTATGCCATAAAAACCCATTCAGTCTGAGTACTTTTTTAAAGGCTTTGCTGGCTCTAGTGGCCTCTATTAGTTGTGAGACAGGAATGCAGGTTGTGAGAGAGGGGTCATGTGTGCGGCAAAGGTCATGAGCCGTTACTCAAACCCATGACGGTCGCGTTGAGGACTAAGGCCTTCCCGATATGCAGTATGTCTAAAGGACAAAGTTTAGAACTGAGAATCTCAAGGGATGAATATGAAGTCCCTGACAAGTTGAAATAAGACCGAACAGGCCAGGAAATACTCAAACCTGTTCATTCCGGAGACATTAGAGTGCAGCAAGCATTGCCTCTCGGTTCTGACCAACTGCCTCAAGAGGCACCATCAAAGGTCCACTCTAAGAGGTACAAACGTGAGTCAGTAACCACTGAGAGCTGAAACTGAG
This sequence comes from Poeciliopsis paucimaculata, assembly GCA_903067055.1. NCBI lineage: Eukaryota > Metazoa > Chordata > Actinopteri > Cyprinodontiformes > Poeciliidae > Poeciliopsis > Poeciliopsis paucimaculata. The sequence continues at coordinate 45,556 of CAEGAD010097776.1, forward strand.
CAATGCTGGTGAAAGCTATGGGAGAAGGAGTCATCATGGATAAAGGACATAAAAACCTCCTGCAGGATTCGATTCTCTTGGAGGAAGACTCAATTGTGCTTTGTGGTTCAGCAAGCCATCTGGACCTGGATATTAGTCTTATTCAGTGCTTTAGTGTTTTTGCTGACTTTGAAAACATTTAGCAATCCTTGAGATTGGAATGAGCGTACTTGGTTTCTAAGCCAGAATCTTTAAAGTCAGAACTCATTCAAAAAGCAGATGAAAACTTTCTTAAGGGCCTTGAATGGTTGAGTGATGAAAATTGCTCATGTTATACCCCACAACCCCACTGGCTAACTTTTCACCCCCCTCTTTCCATGTGAAACTGTTATGTGGTTGGTCAGAATCTTGTCGGTGCATCTGCCTCAGCTCCTCAACTTCCAGAAGCTGGTTTCTTAGCCAAAGAGCAGGATGGATAGTTTCGAGTAGCATTTGTCCAAGGCTGTGAGGAAATATGTGCAGCACTAAACTCTCCCAATGCTTGGGGCTTGGAAGAAAGGAAGGAGGGATCAAACAGTTTAACTTGAACATGCTGAAATGATAATTCCAAGTTTCAACTATTGCTGCCCACGTCTCTAGGAGTTATTACTTTCCTAAAGCAATAACATTAGTAAACTTCAAGCATAAAGTTCTTTAACCCCAGAGTTATAGCTGTATGTCTACAGAGAACTGAAGGTAGACGGTTCTCTGTATGTAGACAGATTCCGCCTGTCTGTTTGCCACTAACCTCATTTTATTTCCCCAAATCCGTTCTTAAAGGTTTCAATGACTGGTGCTGAAAAGCATTCTGTTTGAAACAGGCTGCTTGTACTCACTTTTATTCAGAGGGACACTGGCAAAGACGACCTGCTCTCTCTAACGGGGAGCAAAGTAGCGCGTGCCCGGGGCAGAGTCGGTGACTCAATGTGGACCTCTTGAGCGATCTGCCACAAGGTTTGGGGCTTTGGAGTGCAGCACTTCTGGCATTTAGCTGACTTTCTACTCCAGGCAGAGAGTACTCTGCCACCTCTTTGCTCCGGTCAGTGAGATCTGGACAGCTCTGCTGGCAACTGTGGGACTATGAGCTGAAAACAAGTCTGGGCTAAACCCCAAAAGCTGGCCTGCGAGAGGGCTTCGTTAGTCGTCCAAGTCGACAGCCTGAGAGCTGCGACAAAACTTCAGACAACACACATTTGGATAAAAAAAATAAAAATCAGCACAATAGTAAGCTTGAATGTCAGCTTGCACACCTAATTTCTCCACCGTTAATCATTAGAACAGTTTCGGTCTACAAATTGCTAGCAAAATAGCTGACGTGCTTCAAATTTTGGCAAAACTGGAGAAGTACTGAACTGTGGCACGAAAAAGGAAAGTACTGCCAGCATTAGTCTCTCACCGTTTTCTTTCCTCTTCTCACCTCTCTTCATTATCCTCACACCCTTTAGATCAACCGTCACCTTCCCTCTTTACTCACATCGCTTGTTTCTCATCGTCCTTCTCTTTCTTCTACACACACCCCATGGACACAAGTCCAGTCCAACCTGAATATGCAACAAAAAACTACTTGATGTAAGTGTTAGGATCCAAAGACAAAATCCTCCATAAAGGCACATCTAATGTTGTCACGTCACACAACACTTGAGTATTTTACCTCTTTTGCTTTTAGTTTTTTGAAATGTATGTTTAGGGGTTTTTTGTTGTTGTCATTTTTAAAGTTTTTGGCATAAAATACAGTTTTTTTTAAAGGGAAAAGCAATTGAGCTTACATTTCTAGCACAATGGCAAAATCTGGACTATAGTTTAGCACAAAAATATATAAGAATATGCAAAATAGTGGGGCCATTTTAAATCAGGTCTTCCCCTGCTGGCCTAATGCTGCTTTCCACGTACATTGGAAGTCAGAACTCGGAACTGAGCTTAAAGTCACATCGATCCAGTTAATATAGTCGGAGAAGTCAGTATTTCAACATGGCGACGCTCAAGCTGATGTTGTTTGTACCTTTTACAATGATTGTCTTTAGCTGTACTTTCCACCACTTTTAATTTGTTCAGTTTAGAGTTACAATCACTAACATTTTAGACGCACCCTTGCGTGTTGTAAAACAAATATGCTTCCACCTCAGCGACCATATTGAAACACAAAGTCACCCTGACAAGTCGTAACTGCGCAGTAGCTGCAGTCAGACAGTTTCTAAGCACCGACTACTAATGGAACGTAACATTAGTGAGGATGTAGTCAGCCTAGTTCTAAAACAAACAGACAAGAGCAAAATGCACATTTCTGTGGTACCACAGCTTACTATTGTTGATGCGAGGGGCGGGAATATTGAAACGCGACGAGGGGCTTTACGAGTCGTAACTAGTCTGTGTTGCTCTGGATTTGATTTTTCCAACTGGGAAGTCGGACTTGATGGTAGATTGTTTGGTATTAACATTAGATTTCGGAGCTCTCTAGCGTTCTGAACAGCTGGTGTTATGATTGAGGTTACATGGAATAGTTCAAAACCAAATGTTGATCACTGAGAAATATCTACAATATCACAACAAAGTGGAACCGGAGTGGCAGGTGATACGAACTCTTACGGTGACGAATTATTGACAGTAAGTAATAAATTTTTACATGACGTCAGCTTAGTTGAATTGACTGAGTGTAGATGTGGGCGGAACCACGTGCAGCTTCCAGCAGGGTTTGGGATAATGAGCAGTTTCCCAACAGTATTGTTGATGCAAATTTGCGTCTCTCAACCACATCATTAACCCAAGGTGAATTTCATTAGAACAATTAATTGGAAATGTCTGACACTTCATTTTATGTTACAGTTAGCTGCGTCTTTCATTTTCAGCACACCAGAAAGTCCACATACGGCATTTCCATCTCAATCACGGTTCTTATTTCATTATGAATGCAATTTTGGCGCTTTCGTAATTACAATGCATTTAGAAAAATGCTAAACCATATTTTTTTTCTAGCATCTGAGGGAAATTTTGTGTCACCAGAAAGTAACCAAGAAAAACAATCTCTACGTTTTTGACAACCAATTTTATCCAATCTATAGCTTTTCCCATTTTAAGTAGACCCTATTTTAAAAGCTACAGAGCCCAGAGTCCCATTCTAAGAAATGTAAATTTGCATTGCCAGCAGCTACGACTGTATTAAGGCTCATTTGCATAGATGCCAAGTGCACTTAAAGGGAGTAATGACACATTTTCCCAGCAGAACATTTTCTGTTCATGTAAAACCTTCTGTAAATTCACAAATGTGCAATATTTACACGCCTCCCTGTTGACGCTGCAGAAGGCCACGCGTTTATTTCTGGAATGTTTTCACAGATTGCACGGTGAAAAGAAACTGATATCTCTATATGTCGGGTTTTTTTAGTCCTGCTTTCCTTTAGTTTATAAAAATAGAGTCAAATAATGATTTAATAAGTAATGAATTCTTTTATTAGTACTGCTCTGAGCAAGAGATACAAGATGAGCAGTCTAAGAGTTTCTCCCAACATGATCAAAACTTCTAAGACCGCTGGATATTAACAATTAAAACAGTTAAAAAGCTTCATAAATGTTTACATTTGTTTGCATAGCACTTTTCAGCACCAAGGCAGTTCAAAGTGCTGTACATCATAAACACGTCTTACAGTCACCAATTATAAAACAAACAAAAACCATTACATTTAGTCAAATATCATAATCAAAATCATCAAATGTGCTGATCAATGTTTCACTTACTGCTAATCAAAGGTGATTCTAAACAGCTGGGTTTTTACTGTCAATTTAAAGGAACTCACTGTTTGGGCTGTTTTGCAGTTTTCTAGAAGTTTGTTCCAGATTTGTGGTGCGTAGAAGCTGAATGCTGGTTCTCTATGTTTGGTTCTGGTTCTGCATCCCCAGAACCAGAAGAGCTGAGAGGTCTGGACAGTTGATACAACACCAGCAGATCTTTGGTGCAGATTTTGGTGCCATTTAGTGATTTATAAACCAGCAGAAGTATTTTAAATTCTACTCTCTACATTGGCTACAAGGAGCCAATGGAAGGACTTAAAATCTGGAGCGATGTGCTCTAACTTCCTGACATGTTGATGAGTTTCCTTAGGTTTTGCTGAGACATTAGTCCTTTAGTCCTGGAAATGTTCTTCAGGTGAAAGAAGGCCGACTTTTTAACTGTCTTTATAGTAAAAACTGTTACATAAGACAGGTAAAGGTCTGAGTCCATCAACCCTGAACCAAATATCTGAATTCTCTCACCTGCAGACATTCAGCTCCACAGAGTATGGCAACGAGTTGGTTTGACTCAGGCACTCCTGCACTACCTTATTGTTCGACTGTAACAAGGAGCTGCCATGTTGCATTCTGAACATGGCAGACTGTGTCCAAAAGTTGCAGGACACCAGCCCCTGAAGCCCGTAGCTGAAGACCCCCACTTTAGAGTATCAGCTGGTTGACTTGTAGTCGTAAAGAATGATCATAAAGAAGCTAAATTCCAGGAAATACATTTTGCCTAATATATTTAAGAGCTTGCTCTTTTGGCTGAAAATGATGAACTAATGGCAGGAATTTAATGATGACTTCAGTAGCGTGCCAGACCCAATATTTGCTGGAGATCCCAGTGATTCACTGTCCTAGCCAACTGAAAGAGTCTGCTGTGGCTCGCCCGAGGAGAGGCCCAAAAGCAGCATGACGTGTAAGACACACACACACGCACACACACAGCGAAGAACACACACTTAAAAAAGCAGTCCCTGCCTAAGGAGATTTGTCTGCATGAAGAAGATTTACTCTAATCTATGTCCTCTTTTTTTATTTGCTGTCTACATGTGATGCAGCCAGCTATTTGTTCACCCTAATTTGGAAGAAAAAGGGAAAACGTGTCTAAAAGTCTCGTAGATGGAGGAAAACAAATGATCTCTCCTAAAATATTCTCACCAACACGAACAGCTTTTTTCAGTCACAGACCTTTAGAGGTTCTTATTGTAAATAAATCGAAAGCAGTAGGTCAGGAATCCACACTAACATCAAACATCATGTGTAAAAGCGCTTTATAAATAAAGTTATTAAAATCAACATGTTTTTCTCGCGCACCTTTTTGATCCAGGTTCCACGGGGAAGTGAGGCATGTTTTTTTTATATGTCAGACCTTCAAATGCATATTGAAGCCAAACTTCTTAGTTTGGACTACATCTCATATTATTGGTTGGTTTTCTTCAGATTCTCTGGTTCTTCCCACAGTCCAATCAGGCTTCACAATGTGCACAAACTGTCAACTGTACTAAGAACATTTTAGATCTTGTAACGTGCTCTCAGGAAGATGTGGAACGGTGCGACAAGAGGACACTTTGGAGATTTGGTCAGAAGTCTGGCAGCAGCATTTTGTACAACCTGCAGTTATGCTGTATATCACTTATCACGTATCACTTAAAAGGGGGCATGAAGTGCGAAATGAATGGTTGTCTTTTTCTGTGTTGGATCTGAGAAGGACTGGTGACTTTTCTAGGTTGTAGTCTAGAGTCTTTCACCAGCCCCTCTGTGACTCCACACAGGATTAAATGGCTGTGGAAACAGATTTTCCTTCTGTCTATGTTAAAACCGTTTTCATGCTACGTCTGTAGCTCCCAAACTTCAGTCATTTGTACGACGTGACAGCTCAAATCAGCTGTTGCCCACTGATTGAAACTGACGCCTCGGATAAACGGAGCCAAAAATAAAAGAGCTTCAGAGTTTTCTTCTGCAATTTAATTTTATTCTGCTCTTATTTAAGGCATTGCTTTAACATGCAAATGTATGTAAATTAGCTCAGAGCCAAATATCTGAGGAGCAGTGGGGTTTCTTGGTGCATTCGCCACCACTGGCGCAACAAGCCAGAATTAACCAGACAGATAAAGTTGGTCCTTTATTTTGCTGTAAATAAAGATCTGTCTTTATTCGGCTCACATAATAAATGACTGCATAAAAATCATTTCAGGCCTTAAATGTGGTGCTCTACATTCCATACTACATGAAACCGGAACCAGATATTTGAATGGGCCGCATAGAAATACACGATCTCTGTTTTTCTCTCTTGTTGACAGCCAGTTTAGGTCAGTCCGAACGACCAAAAGCTGATTTTTAAAAGTCTTTAAATTCAACAGCTTGCATACCTTAAGATTTCTATTTCTTTAAATGAGCTGGAAAGATTAGATATTTAATAACCTCAAACTTAAACATAGGCACAGTTGTGAATGTTTTTTAAGGCAAAACATCATACTCTGCATTCTTGTGTAAAAACATTAAAAAAAATTTTTTTTAAATTAATTAAAACTAAGCCAAGATATCAGGCTTAGTATCGTGAACCTCCACATTTCTTGTTTACAGTTCCTAGATCTTGACGAACAATGACTCGTAAATATTAAACCATGGGAATGTCCAGGCATCAGGCAGTCCTGATGCCTGTGTAGCCCTGTGGCTACACATGTTTCCATCAATCCTTTTATTTTTCTGCATTTTGAAGTACTGCATTGTTAAAGGTTGACAGAAGCTGCAAAATAACACCATTGATTTCACAAAAAAGTTTTTACACTCTGCTGTGTTTCATTCGCCCTCTGATGGCAAACTGCTGCACCTACAGCTTAATGTCATCCATCCATCCATCCATCCATCCATCCATCCATTTTCTTACCCCCTTATTCCATTGGTGTTGGGAGGCAAATGGGTCTTCCAAAGCGGAAATGATGCCAAGAATACGGTCAAATTAGCTGCAAAATACGGTAATTGGAATGGTCATCAAAGCCCTCATGAACAGAGATGAAAATATGTGTGAAGAAGAAGGTGGCCTACAAACCACCTTCTTCCATCAGTTCAGTCAGGAATAGGTCAAAACTCCAGTAAACCATTGAGGAAAGAAAATCCAAAACATTTGACCCAATTCACGCAGTTTATGAGGCATTTCTACCAGATACTAAAGGAAATGTATGCAGACTTCAGATTCTGAAGAAGCTGAAAAAAAAAAGCAAGATTCTCTAAAATCCTCGTAAAAAAAAAAAAACATATACAAGATGACTCCAAGTGCACAATTAAAATACGCATTATCCAACTGCACACTGCAAAGACGGCCTAAAGTTTGAAGATGATTGCTAACAGGGACAGCACCAGCAGCAGGTCTGACAGCTCCACACATTGCAGATGCTAGCTGTGTGCACAGCCAGAGGAGCAGTGATGCCTACAGGCTCAACAGAGTGGTAGACAGGACTTACTCAGTCATGGGGACATGGCTGAACCCCTGGAAGGCTTGGAGGAACGGGAGGGTGAGTCCAGACTGAGCACCGTTCACTATGTGGGAAAGAAACACGGTGAATGAACCTTTGGTAAGTTCAAAACGCGTTGAACCGATTACTGTTATTCAATAGTAGCCAGTAATCATTTCAAACAAGCTTAAGCTGTCAGGTGTTACTATGCTAAATATGAATGGGGTGCACAATACCAAACCAGAACTCCTGCTACACAACAATGGAAGCTTGGAGAGCAAAAGGTTTTCTGAGGAGGTTTTCAGAATCCCAATAGACTGACATTCAAACATTCAAACGACCACATCTTACTTAATTTCTTTTTGTTTTCCATGTGTTTGACGTCATTGGAAAGCTTAGAATCCAAACTTTCAGAATCGGTAAAGTAACTCAAAACGCCCCCCAGGTGACTTGTTCCTGGTTTCTCCAAGGCCAGCCACATTTCTGAGTGCTGGAACGAAGGTTGTTGGGTAGCTTTACAGGACTGAAGCTGAGATCTCTGCTTTAAAGTATAGTAGTGAAATAAAACGTGATTCTTCCTCGCTATGCCGTGCCAACTTCCTTTCCTATTACTCTAATAACCACCACCAATGAACCTGCAGCCTTGCTATCATTAACCCAACGCTATGATCTACCCTCTTCTATACCCTCCACATACATATTACATGCTACGTCGTTCCTGTTAATTACAATTTACGCATCATGAACTTCCTCTGAGTCCAGGACCTGAAGTACCCTGACACTAGCAGTGGTTGTAAAGTACCTGGTTATTGCCTGGAAAAGTTTTATCACCGTTGGCACCATATCCACTAAATTAAGGGAATGGATTCATATTGCACTGGAGAGTCTTATGTGTTGTTTTTATAGCTTTTCTCTTTTGTGTGTGTGCTGAGAGATAAACAAACGGCCATTTTGATTAAAGGTCTCCAATTTTTTTTTGTGCATGTGGGTGTGTATTTTTGTTTGTGGCTTGTCATGCTGAGTGCATGTGCGGATATTAATAAATCTGACTTTATTATCCACCTGACAGGCTGTGATTACATGTTTTTTTTTTTTTTGTTGTTGTCCCCGTTGTTGTCACAACGACGCTGGATGTTCTTCTTCCTGCCACCGCGGAAGATGACGGGAAAATAAAAAGGTCTGTAAGCACTTCCTCTTGTTGTCTCCTCACGCCCACCTACTGCCCCTCCCACGTTGTTCCCAGGAACCCTGTGTGTTTTCAGCTCTAATGACACAGAGATCTGTTTAACCCCGGCTTCCGTCACATCTTTGTTCCCCGCATCTGACTGCGCATTTGAACCTGGGCTGGAACAAGCTAAACAACACACCGCCCACAGAACGGAGATAAATTCAGGTCAGCGCCGCAAAGTGCACGCGCCGCCGTTCCCTTCGTTGATTCACCGTGGAGTCGTTGCCAGAAGTGACGGGGGACTACAACGCGGCGAGCGTCTGTCACCGATGTTTGAAGGATGAAGGATAACGACGGTGTAACAATGGCGAAAGAACAATAGATTTTCCCTGGGCTTTCACAAAGATGATGAATATTGACAGGAATAGAGGAGATAACACCCACAGAGCTCCATTAAAACAACACATCGTACATCTGTCTTATGAGAACTGGGAAGCGGCGTGGAAAACTCTGAAGAATGCAGAAACCTACATTGTCCTTTCATACACTATCCGGCATGTGAATAAATAATGTTTATGTTTACAGTTTAAATGAGCTAAAATCATTTTTATAGGAGCATCAGGCGTTAAAGACTCCTTACATGGTGGTTCAGCAGCTAGTTAGTTAGTTTGTCCTGGTACTCTGGTTTCCTCCCACATTCTAAAAATATGCACGGTTAGTTGGACTCTCTAAGTTGCCCTTGTGTGAGGTAGTTTGTCCAGAAACATTTAGCAAAATACAATGTGGGAAACTGGTCTGAGTCGAGGAAAAGATGGATGGTGCTAAATACAGGAATATTCCTGAAAAAAAACCTTTTGTGAGGACTTGAGACTGGGGTGGAGGTTGACCCTTCAGCGGAGCAATGACCCAAAGCGTACTACGAGAGTAAGACTTGAATGGTTAAAGGGGAAACGTGTCACTGTATTGGAATGGCTTAGTCAAAGCTAAGATCTCAATCCAGCTGAGAATGTGTGCTCTTCACCAGGGGAAACAATCGAGCTTGAAGGAACTGACGCAGTTTTCCCTCGTTTGATGGGCAAAAAGTCCAGTGGGAAGCTTGTAGACTCTCATCCAAAGTGACTTGACAACTACATTGTTGTCATGGAGTCGACTGCTCAGTCAGCTCAATCCTCCTGGTTTTATGGCTCACACAGTTTCAGTTGTCCAGAAAACAAAATTTTGCCAGTTTTAGCTCTATGTGGTATCCTGGCTGTAATAACCTTGATGTCTTTATAGCAGAAAGCAAAAATGCTACCATGGATTTGTGTGTGGAATGGTAAACATCAGGTTTCTGCTTACAAAAAAGGAAATGTTACAAATATTGTTTTTTAGGTTGTCGAAGTAATAGATTCTGCAGGACGATGTCCTGTCTGCTCATTCAAACTTTAAAAAAAACAAAGCTGTTGTATTGTATGTGTTTTTCCGGCCTGCAACCAAAAATCGGGAGGACACGACAACCAGAATCATTTTTCAGCCCTTTATTAGAAGTTGTGCTCCCTCAGCCTGGTCCTCCTCCAGTCATGGACCCGGTTGGCCCCCACAGGGCTCTGCTCCCAATTCCCACAACGTGTCAAGCGATCTGCCGGCTCCACCTCTGGATCCGACTGGGCCTGGTTCTGTCTGTCTGCGCCTGCCTCTTCTCGTGAGACTGAATTATGTCTTCTCTTAGCATATCGCATAAAAATTCAATTTAAAACTCTGCAATGAGGTAAACTGTGGAAAATATCATATGGTGAGAAAACGTTGGCGCTTTCTGCACACTTTATTAGTTTCGGCATTAATAAATGTTTAGCTTTGTGCTCTTTAATTTAAAACAAAAAACAGCCCTGCTGTTCATTGCAGATATTTCACCTGTTAGCAGAACTGAACCTCCAAATTCTAACATGAATATGAACAAGCCTTGCTTGTTTTTTTTATGTGTATTGAGCTACTCTTTGCTATAGGTTAGATAAACCTTAACTTTTCTTTTAAATTGAGCTTGTTAAATTGTTAAATGAACAGGCTGCATTTCTAATATCTTTCTTTTAATGCGGCTCATGTAACATTAATAGTTCTGTGTTGATGCGGCGTGTTTGAGCTCCACTAATCATACTTAAGAAAACGCCTCATGCTGGTTTTAATGGGCCCACAGAGAAAGAGGAGTGATAGGTAGCTATGTCTCGCTGTTGGTGGGAGTTAAAACAGAGGAGAGAAGATTTGTTTTTAAACAGGCTATTAAAATCCTCATTATATGCAGTAAAGATTCTCATTTATAACACGTATCCGTGTATGTCAAAGTTAAAACTCCATTTCCACAACCTGGAACTTTCCTACGGATTTGGGAAGTTTTAGTCATTTCTGGTGCAAGAATCTTGGCCATATCAGCTTATCACATTAGTAAAACTCTACCGGACAGTCGTGACAGGTGGTGGTATTATGTATGAGTATCCGAGAGTAGAGTTATCCTGAACAAATTTAACATTTCAAACTGCATAAATATTCAAAAGATTTTGCTTCAGACATTTCCCAGTTCAGAGTTTGTGACAGTAATGTGTAGATTGACAGTCATCCAAGACATAGTCAGGTTAACCGGACCACCTCTTATCTCACCGCTCATCCAAATAGCTTGTTCAGTTCCAAACATTGGTTGAAGTTGCAAATTTATAAGTTGTAGTCAGAAGAATCCCATCTGCCAAGGTCACGGATCGTTGAAACTCAACATTGTCGTTCACAACTCCTCCTGTTCGCTGATTGGTCTAGTTGAAATTCAACCAGATCAATCCTTCATGAAGGATTTTCTTTAGACATTCCTAGATTTTGGTGGTTCTAAAATATCACATTTCCGCTATGAGGTTTCAATTCATTTCAGGTAATAATCTGGAACTTAATAATGGCCAGACTCATTCTGCTTATGTGGGAAGGGAGATTAAAGTACTGCATCTGCAGTCACCCTGTTTCATTTGGATTCGCCGAAGTTGAATAATTAAGCTAAGATACTGTGCTCAGTAACTCGATGTGATATGATGTCTGCAGAAACACAAAACACAAAAAGTGAAAACCGTTGTTCATGAAGGATTTTCTTTTACCTGATCAACTTTAGGCTCACAAACAACTCCCATGGTCACCATATGTCTGGCTGGTGACTCTGAGTAAGCTATCTGTTGTAGCAACGGCATGAGCGGCAGTTTATCCTCAGACTCTGGGTTTCCCTTTCTATGAAAAACAAGACTTTTAGGTGGAAACATCTTCTTCACCTGTTTACTTTCACGGAGGCTCTTGTATAAACGACCTTTGTTACAAAAATCACTTTTTTCTGAGTTGCCACATTTAAAACATTCTTACAAAGCTCTTTATTAAGAGACAATTATCTTTCATAGAATTTTTATTCTGTGAAGAAAAATGAAAATGCCATCGATGATCCACATATGTGTCATTTAGACGTTTCTAGATTTTGGTGGTTCTAAAATATCATATTTCCTCTATGAAGTTTCAATTCTTTTCAGGTAATAATCTGGAACTTCATAACAGTTTTTCATTTGCTTTTTCTATTGAATTTTTCCATTTTCAGCAACAGCTCTGTTTCCCTTCTGCACCTTTTCTTTCTATTTGAAGGTAATTTCACACCTGAAACAAATGAGATTTCAGAAAAAAGGTTTTCTTCTGCTATGATTAATAACTTTGAGCTGCTCTCTATGAAGAGGCCAATAACTCGTCCATTGTGTCTCCTCTGGTGTGATTACAGAAATAGGACTGTGCCTCGCGGACAATAAAGTGTGTTGACATGTGGGCTGACAGGATGAATACCGCTGTGTTTTGTCCACATTTCAATTTTAAATTCGCAAGGTAACGTCTCATTGTGTACGGTCGGAGCAGCAAGACGGTACGATCCAGGATTTCAGCTCGAACAAATGACCGTCGCTACGGAAAAAAAAAAAACCAGCCAAAATATATTTGTTAAGAACTTACAGCTACAAAAGGACACAAACTCATTTCCTTGCTGAGTTATTCTTGTTCCTTGGCCTTCTGTACAGCTGTAACAAACCGGGAAGCGATCCTGGCCAGGGTGTCCTTGGATAACAATATAAAGCAACTTTATTTCACTCACCGTATCAACAAAGTGAGGAACATCCAGTTCCAGAGTGATGCGGAAAGAAGGAGACGTTTTCATTTGTCGTTGCTGTCATCAGAATCCAATTTTCAGGTCAAAACAATGCAACAGACTTTCCTTTTGACAGGACACATAGTGGTGATTTAAAATGACCAATCATGTACAATAAAAAAACAGAAAAAAGGAAAAATGGGCAGATTTGGTCACACTTAGCACGTTTTAAAGAGGCGGCATTATGTAAAATCGACTTCTGTGAGCTTTAAATCATCTTATAATGTTATGTCCACATCAAAAACATACCTGGAATGTATCCCTGATTCTTTATAAATGAGAAATTATTTAAAACAGCACAAAGCCTCAAAACGCCTCCTGGATATTTTTGCTTATTTTAATTGTAAAAAAAAAAAGTTCTTTAAATGTGCTGTGAGTAAATCATTTTGTCAACTGGAACTTTCAACATCTAGCAGCTATTTACTATTTGCTCTATTTTAAAAGTATGTTTCATCAAATTAAAATGAAGAAAACACGAAAACGGAAATTGTTTTCAGAGGTTCAGTGAACAACAAAACACAACAGATGCACCCAATGAAAAGATTTTGAATTACAAAGAAGAAATATAGACAATTTTGAACATAAATACAGCATGACATTTAGTTGATCTATGTAATATTTATGAAATATTTATTTTTAAATAAAGTGGCTTTTGGTAATGAATTACTGTCCCAAAACAACTTTCACATTCAGCTTGTGGGTTTTATATCAAGCCGCAGCATGGCTGCCTCGACCTGACCTCACTCTGGTTGCGTTTTGACAAGCAGAGATTTTGCAGGGAAGAAAATGAAAATCACACTCAAACGTCGGGGACGTGAACACAGGTCTAATCCCCTTCGCCTTCCCGTCCCCGCCGTTCCTCAACAGTTCGGCTTTAGCAGCGATAAGATGCGGCTTCGCTGCGTTCCTTTAGCTCATGTGCAATCCGCCTCGGGGTGTTCTGTCTCTTTAAGGTCATTTGATGTGAAGCTGAAATAAAGCAGTCTTATACAGCCGTAAAGTCCCGCAGGCCAGGTGAGTGTATTTCTTTTCCCTTTTACTTCCTTCATTTTTTTTCTGTTCTTCTTTTTCTTTTTTTTAATGCCACCCTTCTTTCAAGATATTATTTGATATCCTTTTGCTTTTCTATACTTGAGAGAGTGCTACAAATCCATCACACACACACACACACACCCCCACCCCTACACACACTGCACGCTGATTTTCCTCACACAAAACCTTGTTGGTACGTTGGCCTTTTTGCGCTATAAAGATATTGCTTATTACACCCGCAGCCCATCGGGGCAGGAGAAAGGTTGAATTAAGGATTTGATGAGATAGGTTGTGACATGTTAGCATTTAGTGGAGTAACAGCGACTCCCCGGCTTCGGCCCCGGCTGGCTCTGGGAGCCCACTGGGAAAGGTCAGCGGTAATGCTGGCTGGTCGGATCATTTGCTTGATTCTGTCTCCTTTTTTTTTTTTTCTCCCTGCATGTACTTCCTACTTCCTTCCTGCTTGTTTCCTAACGGACCTCCGATTATGTGTGTGCAGGTACTCGAGCCGCTCCCGGTGGGGCGTCGGGGGACGTGGGGCGGGGAAATTCGGGGTCAAACGAAGCCCCAGCAGAGCATGTGCTGACTCGTGCTGAAGGGCACTCCAGCAGGGCGGCTATCTGCTGACGCAGAGGTTTGAACCTCACTCATTCGTCTGGAGAGGCTCTCCCAGCTGCAGCAGTCCCACAGTAATCACCCGGATTCATTATTTTTGCAGATTCACATTTTTTGAACCCCCCATTACTGAGGTTATATTGTGTGTTTTCAGGCCTTTAGCGCTGCATTGCTGATGAATATTTGCAGCCAGACCTATCCCTCTGTTAACAGAGCCACAGAGGTCATAACTAACACAGCCAGCTTGTATGTTTCAATGGTGAATATGCACTACAGAAAAGCGCTTATTGTGGAGGATAATGAGCACTTTTAAAGGTTTTGTTAAACATTTCTAAATCGACATTGTATGTATTATAAACCCGTGGAGATAAACACATGTACAAAACACAAAACGACCTACAAACACATTTATGGACTTGTATAATGGGTTTGAATTTAACTGAACATAAACCAAGACATGGGGGGAACATATAAAAGATTTATTGAAAGGTTTTCTTTCCCCTTTTCTCAGAGTAAAGTTCTGCGATGCAGCCGGAGAATTCGTTCCCTTAAAGAAGAGATCACTTCACGGAGGCATAAAGGAGTGTGTTGGTCAGAATCAGATCATTTTCAGTTTGATGAGTCCAGAAAAGTGAGCAGAGTGTCAGCAACTAAAAAAAAAAATCTGAGCTTTCTGTGTTTTAATGACCCAAAAACAAACAAGGGATAAAAGCTACCAGGTTTTCCTCATTGGTGAGGACGCTGTTACTGAGAGAAGAGACTTTACGCTGCCAAACTGCTTTTCACTTCAGTGGATCTGCAACCTCCAGCTCTCTTTAGGCCCTCCAAATATAAAGGTTAAAAAAGGCTAGCTTTAGCACTTTTATGTGTTTTTCATGCTATATTTTAATAGTATTCCCCCTATAGGAAGGTATTAACGATGCAAGGACTGTTTTTGTTTAGTTCTTTATTCTGCTGCCTTTTTTCATTTCCCATAAATTTGTAATGTTTCATTCAAGACAACAGTTTAGTCTTCTCATAAACAAAAGCAAATCTTCCAGCCATGTACACGCCGGTCTGTTGAGAGCAGAGTGGTAGTCCATTTATTTTCCAGTTTGTCCATCGATCTACCTGCACACTAAGAACTGCATAAGTACAGATGGAGCCATGCGCTTTGCTCAGTCGCTCAGGGAGGAAGAAGGTTGTCGTACTCTTTGCATCGCACATTTTTTAATCATTCATTTTAACAATAGGCTACCTAATGGTCTCCGTGGAAATAATAAAAACTTGTACATCAATCAGTGAAATTACTTCGGGTATGGACTGTTATCTGCATATTTCATAACCTGCTTTGGCACAAACTACACACATCATATGCTACATTCTGTGTACATATTTTTCTTCTGATGATTTTTTACAATACCAAGTGCTTTTCTTTTTTTTTTTTTTTCTTCCAATTTTTCTGAGTGTTTTCTATTTTCTTTTTTTCCTTAAGGTTGTTTTATTTTCTGCAAGAACGTATTAATAGGATAGTTTTTTTTTAGAGTTGGTCCCACTAATTAAGCTGGGAGTTGCCACAAAACTTTATGGTAGTTTGATAACGACAACAAAGATGCCTGCAGCTCATAATGATTGTCTGTTCTGTGTTCACAGCTGATGGAGGGAGGCAGAGAGCACTGGCAGCAGAGGAGGTGGCGTTCTGGGACGATGGCACTATGAGGGGCTGTCAGGATGGACTGTGGTGAGGTGGAGACCCCAACCTCCCCCAGACAGAAGCTCAGGTCTACTCTACAGGAGAGACGTTGGGCCTGTCCTGAAGGCAGCACAAAGTTGGATCATGTTTGGACAAGAAGACACCGCCAGATGGCCCAGAGGTGAACAAGCATTTATGTCTTATAACATAAAAACATAAAATGAAATAATTTTTTAAAAAGTTCTGTGCCTCATTTATGTTACTCGTATATAAACATGTTGCATATATGAATGTTTTTTAAAGCAGCATGTATTTTTATGTCAATTATTTTAAATGCAGCATTAAAAATATTCATTATTGGGGCGGGGTTTATTTATAACGACGTGTGCTGTCCGATGGGGACACATCAACAAACCAATCACATCTCAGTGATGAATTGTGATGTCATTGTTTTTCATCCAATGACTGAGAATAACACAGCTTCAATTAACTACAGTACGACTCTTCTTGCCGTATGCAAGAGAGAACAGCCAGGCGTAGCACACAATGAGTTACTTTCATCATACTCCGCTTGTAGACTCTTTTCCATTAAAGTGGAACGGCTGATTTCAAATTCTTCTGAGACTTCTCTAAATCTCTTCTGGAGGCTCATAAGCTGCACAAATCCCCTTCTTATACCTTTGTAAAATGAAAGAAGTTATTAAAAACCAAGAATTTAAGAGACGTGGTGGCTCTAAATGTTGGGTGACACAGTCTGTCTGGAGGACTGGCGTCCGTTGTGTTTTATGATGGGGAACTGGTGGACTATAACGTCAGGAAGATTCTGTTCCCAGGAATTTATCCTTTTTCTCCACAAACCTACAATTTCTGTCTGCAGCAGCTAAGGTGCCGTATAACACTAAGAAAACTTAGATCACAAAATTCAAATCATCCAAGAAAAAAAAAAAAAACTGAGAAAATCTACTGACTTAAACCGACAATAAGACATTATTCTCCATAGTCATTAAGTTAGTACTCCCAAACGCTGCCTGTCTTTAAAAAACATCACCAACTGGGATTCAGTGAGCAAACACTCAAACCTCCCAATGGAGAAGAGCTGCTAAGACGAATCAGTTTCATCTGGCAACAAGTTATCCGACCGCAGCTGATGTAGTGAGCTTCTGCTGACGCTAATCATGTTGTTTTGTGATCACTCATTAAATAAGCCCTTAAAAGGCTTGTTTAAGCTGCCGCCTCCCATTAAACAGCAACGCTGGGAATCATCCGGCTCAAACTGTAAAAGATGCTTTTACAGTTTGAGCTTCCTGCTTCCTGTAAATATCAAGTTTTACAGGAAGCAAGAGATCTGGTTCTCATATTGATTGGCCACTAATGACTCCAGGACTTAGTGGCATTGGGAAACTTTTGGAAAGCATTCCACACAACAATCCAGCTGCAGCAAACAAGGGATTCAAGGTTCAAAAGACAGGAGACGTCGAGGCCTGTCATTGTTTGTTCATCCAAGTGTTGTGTTTTTTTGTATATCCAATTTGTTAGCTTGTTTTATGCTTGTCACTCGCTCAATAAAATTTCTTTTAAAAAATGAGAAAGAGAATCTGAGGAAACAGAAATACTGCTCTTCAAAATAAGAGCATGAATACAAACGTCTGCTTGAAGACTCGCTAAAAGTCAGTGACAGAAACTTCAACACTAACTTTATTCAGCTGAACATTTAGAAAACAGACAAGTAAATGAGTGCTTTAGAATTTGTCTGGAGAAATTCATTTTCAAAGTTAGCAAAGATGTTAAAAGTTGTAAACAAAAAAATGAGCTTTGCTATTAGTGTATTAGCTAGTAACCAATACTTGATTAAAGTGAAAATTTATAAGGCAGTCAAGTAAATTTGTTCTTCAGAATTTATATGAAAAAATTATTTAGGGAGCGCTTAAGTGTGCTAGTCGTTTTAAAAGTTAGCAAAAACAAAAAACAAAACAAAAAAATAACTTCATTATTAGCATGTTAGCAGAAGTGTTGACATCAGTAGAAGTCACAAATTCACTAAATAGCATAATATGGACTTTACTTTACTATATGCATCGATATATTTTTCAAAGTAAATGGTACTTTAAATGCAAATATCAAGTTTTCATATAACTTCCACTAAACCAAAACCTGAAAACACACTTACATAACCATGTTACTTCAACTTGTGAGAATACACAGTTACTTTGGCATATGGACATCAGCCAGGTATGACTTCTAGGGTGTTGACTTACAGTATATTCTCTTCATACCGTCCCCTTAAAAACTTTTCCCTGCCTCTGTGCCCATTACATTTTAAGTAAACCCAAAGACATTTTTTTAATAAGGTTTTTCAACTGTAATGGCCTTTATTTGAAAGTGCTATGACAGGAAAGCAACGTAATGAGAGAGAGGGAAGACGTGCAGCAAAGGCCACCAGGCCGGGACTCGAACCTGTGATGGCCACGTTGAGAACTAAGGTCTCCTTATGTGGGTTGTGCTTTACCACCAAAGACATTTCTAACATAGTTTCATACAGATGTCAAGTGTTGAAATAATGCAACACACTAAAAAAAAAACAACAAAAAAACAAACAAACTGAATTTTGATCAGTTATTGCTTCAATGCTGAGTTGCAGTGAGGGACAAACAAGTCCTTGTAATGATACTGACCGATACTAAGTGGATGATTTTTGACAAATATAAGATGTAGTTTACAGTCATGGTTGAGATTGAGCAACCAGAAGGCATACTTTCATCGTGGCCGATGTGTAAAAGTCAAAAGAACCAAATACGAAAAAACTTTAAAGAGAAGTATTTTCAAATTGTGCTCCAATTTGTCCACCAACCTGGAGAAAACCCACACTTCAGAACCAGCCGGAATGATTTGCAGCGACGCAGGTGTAGTGGAGCTTTGCAAATTCGTAATGGACTGACCCAAAACCGAAATTGAATTGAAATTACAACAGGTCTTTTTTTTTTTTTTTTTTTTCAAAATAAACTTATAGCCAATCAGGTTCCGTTTGCGATTCGCACTCAGCGGCCCGTGAACATGTTTATTTATTCAGCCACGGTGAGTGGAATGTCGCCGGTGATCCGTAACATATGAGTCACCCCATTTTCTACGGCGAATGTAAACGAAACGTTCCCAAAGACGGGGAATGACTTCAACTCGATAGCAAACATGATTATTTCAGAGAGAAATAAAAAGCAAACGAGTAAAACAGACCGTACTGTAACAAGGAGAATTTATTGACAAACTGGACAATTACTATGAGTCACACAAACATTTTGCCAAAGTAACAAGTCTGAAAAAAAAAAAAAAAAAACATAATGGAAAAGTTAATGTGTAGCCGGTGAAGAGTTAAGGCTTCCAGTGACATTTTAAAAAGGACAAAGAGAGATGCTGCCGAGTTGCCGCTGCAGGAGAGATGAAGTGATCTGAAGGAGCTGCTGTCCATTTGAACCAGCAGAGCCCCAGAAATCATTTAGAGGCCAACAGGACTCCATCAGCACTTCAGAAAGAATCGCCCCGACTCATTTTATACCGCAGCGTGAGCCACCCTGAAAGTCTGTGAGCCTTTTATTTAGAGGTTATAAAACTGGTGCTCTGCCAGGACCCCGTCCAAAAAACCTCCTCACACAAACTCCTTCACCATTTAGGCGCAATTCCTCTGTGTAGACAGCAGAGAAAATAACCTCCGCTGGCGTAATATGGTCATCATGACACAAATTGGTGCCGTTTTCAAGTTTGTCTTCCTTGATTCTTTCTGCAGATCCTTTTTTTTTTTTCTACTTCCACAGCTTCTTGTAGTGCATGGTGCTTAGATTGTTTCAATTTCATCTATTCTCTGGTGTTTCCCTGCGGCACAGTCATCTGATTTTCTCCTCTTTATGCTCTGGAAACCAAATCCGAGCTCGAAACGAACTGCTCTGGAGGCAAAAAGACAAAAGAAGAAAGTAGAATCTTTCAAAACAACTTTTAACTTTTTAAAATAATTAAATGGAAAACATTTTAATCGTGCAATATTTCAATGATCGTATTTATTTATTTATTTATTTCCCCCCCCCTGAGAGGCGGATATATTTAAATTACACAGCGAATGAAAAGTGCCTTTTGTGTATTAAAAGCTCCCGTCTTTACTTGCGATTAAGAATCATTAAGTAGATGTGTTTGCCGTCAGATTTTAGGACATCACTTTGGTTTGATTTGCATTATGGGAGCCGTCACATCAAATTCTAATAAAGCATTTTCAAAACAGCTCTCTCTCCTTCAATATGAATGTCACTCTGAGCTGCTTGTTAGCAACTGGTCATTTAGAAAGGAAGCTCACAGTTAGCAGAACTTCAAACCCAGTGGCTTTTCCCACTTTGCCATGTTCCAATGCCAATCTTCCATATATTTTAATGGGATTTTAAATGACTTATTAACACAGCACCCAGTGGTGTATACTGCTAGCTAAAACGTTGGTTGCACTAGCCCTGAAAGAACTAATTATAAACATTAGCTCCGCTAATGCTAATGCTAACGAGAACCAGAACCAACGTAATCTTGAGCACTAGCTTCTGCTAAGAAAGCATTAGCTTCTGCGACAGAAGCTAATGCTTCCTTAGCAAAAGCTCAGGTTGGTATTCGGATGAAGCTAATGCTAAAGCGCCATGTTCCCACATGTGTCGTTGACAGTTTTGATCCTCCACAGGATCAAAACTGTTATTTCACACCTTCCTTTACAGCAGCGCTTAAGGAAGTGATTCTTTCACTTGCAGTTTCAGTTTTATAGCTGTTGAGTGTTGCTAACTCTGTTGTTGAGTTGATCACGGTAGCTCTAGGGCTTAGGCCAGAAAACACAGTATAAATTTTAAACTGTTTACCGCAGATCTATTCCACAGCGTTGCATTCTGGGTACAGAATAAACATTATTTATTCTGCATCAGAACGTGAACCAAGAAAAAGACTCAAAAATAATTCATATATGTACATTTTTTAATGTCTTGTATTTTTATTTGACACTCTTACATGTTTGTTCACATAATTGTTTTGATTTTCTATATGCCTAGTTTTTTTGTGTGTTGTGTACTTGGCACATGCCCAATAAAGTTTCTTTAAAAAAAAATGGAGAAAATGTGAGGAAAACAGCTGCTGGGTAAACAGGCTTCCCCCATTTCAAAATAAGAGCATAAATATAAATGTCTAACTACTTAAAGAATTATTAAAAGTCAATTGCTTTGGGAAATACTTCAAAACTGAAAGTTTGTAAAACACCCAGGTGAATTTGCGCTTTAGAATTTATCCAGAAAATTGAACTTAGGGGAAGCTAGGTGAACTAAATGTTCTCAAAATGAGCAAAAACAAAATAAAAAATGAGCTCCGCTATTAGCACATTAGCATGAGAGTGCTCACAACAAGAAGTCACAAAGTAGGCATGTTATCAGGTCTGAGATCAAGGCCATGTTGAAGTGTTGATTGTGTTGTTCTTAAGCAACTTAAAATCCCATTTTGCAACTTATGAAAGTCATCAGTTCGTCCTGCAGCCCACACCATGACAACCAATCAAAAGTTTCCAAAGCCATGACATCATCATCTGGGCTTTCCCTCATTGTTTACAGAGACAGTAATCTTTCAGTAGTGCAACATGTTTTATTATCATTTCATCATGTTTTATCTTATTTTACTCACTGTAAAGCACTTTAATTAGTTATTAAAAATACTTATTATAAAGAACTATACAAATACATATTTCAGCTGTATGATTGCTCTGCCGGTGTTTCGTTTTGGTCAGTAAGTAAGCTCACTTCAAGTCGAAACTAAAACTGACTTACTTTTCAAATTTGAGGAACTCATCAGTTTGTCAGAGGAATTCAAACTTGAACACAACCCCATTGGTTTGTATGTTTCAGTCCTGCAAGAGAACCTGACAGCAACATCAATCTCTTTTTTTTTATCCAGTTAATATGAGAATCATTTTGGATGTGTAGGTGGGTTTAAATTTGTTTTGAAGGCGGATATAAGATTTTATTGTCTGAAAGTTTTGGCTACTGGCTACCAGAGCCCCATAAATCAAAGACATAAAGACTAATATTGCAGTCGATATGTAAATCACAGCAGTACACTGAACCAACCGGCTTCCACATGACAAACACTCTGTTGTATTTATTAGTTTATTATACAACTTTAGAAGTGATATTCAGCTCTGTCACAAAAACAACACATTCCTCGCCGCAAGCTTCAGAAGTGCCGGATAACGAGGTGCACCGCTTTGGGAAACCTGAATCCAGCTTCCCGTGGATCAGAGACGCAAACTGTTCTGGTTCTGGCGGGCCTAGACCTTTGGACCAGCCAGTTCTTCCCGCCCTTCCACCTCTGCTCCGCTCCTAGGACCATCCACTTAATTAAGCGCCGTAATGAAACACATCAAAGCAAGAAAGGAAAAAGAAAGCCCATCAAGTTAGCTGGGAAGGGCTCCAAGAAACAATCTAAACATGAAGCGAGTGTAAGCATTTCTGCTGCCAAGCCCTTACTGTACATCTCAGAGAACCGCGAACCATGCCAAACATCTTTGCAAGCGACGGCGTTCGTAAGGACGGGCTGAGCTGGCCGGAGATGAGTGGAAGAGAAGGTCTGCTCACGTCTGTTAGAGAATCACACAGCCTGGGGGGGCCGACCTCTGGGGCCACCTCACTGGTGCTAATGGTTATAAAGCATTAACTTGTACTGCCAATAACAGATGCTAAATAGGCACGATCAATCTGTGCAATCAGTATGCATAAAACTAATGAAACAACATATTGCTACCTTCCTAAAATGATGGCACGAGTCAAGAAAAAGTGATTTCCTTGCGTCATCACACAGGACACGCAACATACGGAGGCCAAAGCAGATTGTATTTTTAGCAAGAGAGGTTTAATTAAACCCAAGTCTGGACCGGTCTCTCATCCTGCCTCAGGATCTCAACCCACAACCATAAACCTGAAAACCAGCAAAGACTTACCCTCCCAGACCAGACCAGCAGCGTTGGCTTCAGGTACTGATGATGGCATCAGTAACAGTCAGAGGCTCGTCTGGCCGCATCGCTCGCCTGGTGGGCGGAGATTATTCATTTTAAACCCCTTCCAACCAATCAGCTATAAGAAGAAAAAAAACAACTAGACAGGCGCTCAGTCACAAAGTTGACACACTAAGGATTTGGATTGTTTGACAACATCGGTGCAATTTTGGTCCCCAAACGATCCGAGTCTGTTGGACCATCAGGTGTGAAAACATCCTTGGGTTTGACCCACCAAGGTATTTTACTAGAGATAAACAAAGATTGTTTAAAAAAATTGCAGTTTAACATTGTTTCCTGCAGTCCTGATTTTCAGCATCAAGGTTACCAAAGTCCCATTTCTGAACCAAAAACTATCTGGTCACACATTCTTTGGAGTGATAAGTTATCTCCATCGCCCAATGCTGAGCAGTACTGACTGCAGGCCAAGTTTTAACAGACAACTTTGAGCAAAAGGGAAAATAAAAGGTTTGCATGACACACCCTAAGTTTTCAATTTACCTCCATGAAATTCAAATACGTTAAATATTCCATTAGTCGTTTCTATATGAAAGAGCGGGCTTAAAGATGCGACGCTCGTCACGTCGCAAGGATACAAGACAACTGCAATTTCCAGCCGCCGGATTTCTCATTTTCTACCATTTGCTCCCGAGCGTAAGGTCACCGTGCATCACGCAGTGAACCTTTGGATCTGAGGAGGTGATTTGTTGTCGACAGTCCGGGTTATTACCGCCAGTCCGAATGCTGTGATGAAGGGGACGGGGACGCTTAGAGAGATATCGAGTCGAAGCGGGCGATGGGAGAGAGAAAGGGAGGGAGGGTTATCAAAAAAAAATTTAAAAAATGATGGAAACAGAGTGTATGAAATTGGACTCAAAGCTCTACAAGACCCACGAGAGGGAAGAGACTGGGATAGGAAGGAAGGAGATCTGGAGTCAGATTAGGGAGGCTGAGAGAAACACTCGTTAAAGAAGAATGAAGCAGGAAACTCTGGGAGCTACATATCTTCTCGCTTTACATAACACGTCTGGCAGTCAAGCAGCAGAAGGTCATCTGAGGGAAAGGATTCCTCAAACAAGGGAATCTGGTTTTGATCTTTTACATCTTCTCGCTTCGTAGCGCTGTTGCCGTGGCCGACATGCACGACGGTAACCAAGGCTACAGGCTTTGTTTTTGGTGGGTCGTCAAAAGGAGCCGGCGATTAGGGTTGATGTGGCCAACGCATGTAGCTGTGATCTATTTATGTAAAGAAAAGCAAAACAAAACACAACTTACTGCCGTGACGTTGATTAGAAATAATATTGCTGGCTGCATATTTTTTTAAGTACAAAAACAACGAATAATAATAATATTAATAAACCCAAAATATTTTGTTCTAAACCCCAATATGACATTTCTACTGTAAATATTGGGCCCCAACCGTTAGCCGCTAACAGTGCTCTCACCTAAAGGCTCCTTCACTGTTTTTATTGACTCTCCACATCTTTAGATCATCTCCAGGTTTAAATATAATACTAAAAAACATATTAAATCTGAACTGGATCACTCACGCATTAAAACAGAACATTACATCCACTTGGCAATCCTGGGCTGGAATGTTCCACATTGATTATTGATTATTCAAAAGACAATTTGCAGTTTCAAGCTCAGATACATATTCTAAATAAAAGAAGTATTGAGAGTTTAGTTTCTGTTCATATGTGAAAGATAAAGCTTTTTCAGCTTATATTTCTTTATTGCTTCTGGTTAAGAATATTAGTTTAAACCTGAGATGAGAGACGGAGCAATAATTAGGATGTCTGAGGGGTTTTAGCGCATCGTTCCGCTGCCCCTCCTCCTGCTCGTTAGGTATCTGTTCAGAAGGGAGCGGGGGGGGATTTCTGCAACTGTTAGTCTTGACGTTTACGGTCGGTTGAAGAGCTCGTTTCCTTTGTCTTTGTTTACAGCTTGTGGTTCCTGAAATTTATTGTCAAATAACCACTGCAGTGCGTCTCTCTCCATTAACTTGTGTTCCCTTGAACTACCTTTGGCAAAAGGCTGCGCCAGGAAAGGACTGGAAAGGTCAGCGCAACAACTCATTAAAAAGTTGCTCTGGCTGATCAAGGGGGAGCCGGACAGCCTCCGAGTCCGAGCACAACGTCAGATTAACAACGTTTCTTTGACTACATACAAGGGACTAAATGATTTATTTATCAGCAGAAGCTGTCTGAAATTGGTTTGGAAAAGGAATACAAAAGAGAGATGTGGGCAGTTTATTACTCCTGTTACAACCGTACACTGCTCAGAAAAAGTTGGCGCTCCTTGGCTTTAGGGTGAAACTTAAAACCTTTGCGCTACAATGAATGCATCATGAAGGTAAGGTATTGAAGTGGAAGCATGAAATCGTAATTATCTGATCTCCAAGAAGGTACTGAAACAAAAGCCAACAACAGTGGTGGATACGTCACAATAAAATATATTAACATCTCAGTAACGTAATGACAATAACATTTTGTCATTTACAGCTTGATAACGACGCCTCATGCTGTTCACTCCTCAGGTCATCAGCTGCGTTTCAATTAAATGTAAAATTGCGCTGACTGAAAAGACTAAAATAAATTGGCTTAATGAAAACATGACAATTTTGGAAAAAAAAGTCAAATTTTATGGTAAAGAGTTTTGCCATATGATGAGGTGGTTTTCAGTCAAATCAGAACAATTTTCACATCTCAAGAGTCACATCATGTGACTCTTGAGTGTGTGCAGTCAGCTCTGTTCTGACTGCACACACTGCATTTACACAGTTTGTGGTCTAATGTAGCATTTATGGACTTAAAGGCTGAATTACCAGCAGCATTTTTGTAGTTTTGCCTGACAGACCGTCTCTCACCACACGATGCAAAACTTAAGACTTCACTTTGCCTACATTTTGTCTATAGGAAACGGTAGTAAGTTGTCTTTGCAATAGCCTGTGAAAATAAACTTATACACACTGGTTATTCTGGTTCCTCTTTTTATTCAGAATAGAAGAACATTAAGTCTTAAAAATCCCCCGTTTGCCTACATAAACATTTTTAGGCTGCAATTCATGTTCAAAACCATTTTTAGAGATAATCAAACAGATTTTTGATTGTCCGCATTGTTGGCAGCTCACATTTAATCAAATCCCGCTCCTTGTGACAAAATAACCACTTTGGTGAGGACTGCTGCTGAAATACTTTCCAAACAATGATCAATTTTATTGCATTTTCAGCATTTGATTACTTTAGCACTATAAATAAAGCGATGGAATTCTGTTTGCCATAAATTATGCACAGCGCCTGGCAGAACCAAGTTAAACATTTAACATCAGATCGTACAGATTTGCGTTCGGCAGGGAAAAGCCACGCAACCATTAATGTATTATTTGCATCTATTTTACAGTAGTGCAACTTATCCTTCCAGTTCAACTGGGTAAGTCGAATGGATGACGTCTGAGCAAGAAATGTTACTAAACAACTACATTAGGAGAAAACACTCTCCTCATATCTTGATCTCTGCACCAGAAACATCAGAGCCAGAAAAGCAACGAGACGCAACGATGAATAATTAACTCTCACTTTTGTCTCCCGCCAACAGAAAATGGAAACACCATCATGACCTGCTTTTAGTTACAAAATAAAAATAATGATTCTGTCTGAGTAAATGAAATAATTAAACCAGACGATTACGTATTTTCTTTCTTGTCTCTTATATGTACAAAACGAGCGTCTCCATGACGATTAATCATCCCAGCTTCCTTTTTTTTCTTCCTTTCATGCTATAGTTGTGATCGCAATTTTCTCTCTCTCAGTCATTGTGGTGCCTTCCCCCAGAGGGACGAAGCAGTGGATTGGGTGGCCAGCTGTTTTTGCATTCTGAACATTACCGGAGCAGTTTCTAATTATGCAACGCCTGCCCCTAACGACCGGATCCCAGGAAACACGTCTAAGTCTGAGCCGATGGGCTGAGGGCTTTTCGCTGCTTCTGGATGAAATCACATCGTCTGTCTTCATAAATATAGGGTCAAACTCCACGACACAAACCTGATTTTATCCAGGAGGATTTTCGGTGTTACTGTAACCATTTATAACAAGGCCAAAAATGTTTACACTATAACTGACAACAGTTCGACAGTATCCAACAGTATCTTGGAAAGTTTTTTTTATTTCTTTCTTTTGATTTATAGTAAAAAAAACACTCAAATTCTCCGTTTCATGTTGAAAATCAGAAATTGAAGCTTCACGTGTTAGCATTAGCATGCTAACAAAGCTAATGGCATAAGAAACCCATTAGTAATATTCATTTGGAATGGCACACGATGGCTTGCTTTCATTGGCTTGTTCTTTTGTGGCTTAGTAGATAAAACTCACCAACTCTATAAGTCGTGGTGTCCCTCAGGGAGCGCTCTTGGGGTTTGTCTGTTTTTATATTCTGCACTTGTTTCGTGTTGCCTCCCAATAAGCAGCACATTTCACACAGATTTAAAAGCCCATAACTCCAGAGGACCCTAAACTGGCAAGATTGATTCTGAACTGTATTTTAAAAGTTAAATGCTTAATGACTGCTAACGTTCTACATTTAAGCGAGAGTAAGTTCAAAATAATTACTGGTCAAACAAGAAACCTTTAACAAGTAACCTAGTTACTTTACTGATTACTTTATTTCTTAAGTAATTAGATTATATATATATATCTCCAGTTACAGTGCTGTCCAAAACAATTTATGCTGCATTTCAACTTGTCAATAAACTAAATAAATTAAACATGCTATATATTAGTTATTAAGGAAGCTAGCAGTTTGGAAGATGTTTAGAGATAAATATATCACAATCCTGGAACAAAAAAAGTAAATAGCTTAAATTACATCTTCAACTTAAAATACTTGGAGGTTTTTTGTAGCACATCTGAAAACCATCTGTTACTTTTGTGTTGGCCTATCACATGAAATCCCAATAAAACACACTGTATAGTCTGCGGTCCTGATGTGGCAAAATGTAACAAAGTTTAAGAAGACGAAAACTTTTGTGAGCGATTGTGCACATGCACCTATTCTCCTGCCCAATAATCCCCCCTCTGCCTCAGGTTAAATAGAATCATTAGTCAGAACCATCTGCCACAAAAGCATGACCGCAGCTGAAATACATTGAGCCTTTATTAAAAGCATTAAGAATGTTACAAATGACCTTTTAAGTTAATAGAACACAGAGACTTTATTATGCCTACTAAATTAGAGCCAATTAGCAGGCTGAGGTCAATTAACTCTCACCGAAGTTTTGAACCTTATCCCAGTGATTCATACATGGCCCGTCCCAGCACAGAGGCTCACAGGAAAGTTAATAAAGACCCGTTCTCTTTACAGATCGTTCGTCTTTCCAATGTGTCCCAAAAGTAGGACCGAGCGTCATCCCCTTTTGAACGCATGACCGGGTTTCCAAGGAGCGTCGTCGGGGAGGGGGGTTCGCTCATATCCACCCTTCTGATTCGAGGGGCCGCGCACCAAAACAGGTAATGAAGATACGATGCCATCTGTCCTATATGTTGGTTACCTCTGAGGTTTGCAGAGCAGGAGCTGGCTCTCAGCCCGGTGTGGGGCGGGGAGGGGAACCCTGGAACCCAGAGATGCGCCATGCGAACCCAACAAAGTCGAACAAAATAATCACGAGTCATGCTTTCAAAGATTAGAAGCGAGATACTTGTTACTCAGTTTTTTTTTTTTTTTAAAAGAGGAAACTTGATTACAAAGCACGCGAGTGAGGACGCAACAATGTGAAGCGATGCGGTCCAGAAGCAGTAGGCGTATGAAAACGTGTTGTGCAAACTGAACGGCTCAGCCAGGAGCACAGCGACAACCTGGCAGAGAGCCAAGTACTGGGAAATACTGCGGCACACCCACAGGAATATGTGTCATGTGGAATATTGTGGAGGTTATTCCAATAATGGAAAAGATGAAATATAATCAAGACATTCTAACCTAGTTTTTTTTCTCTCCGTAGGGCCTAATTACTGTGAGTGAATATGCCACATGGCAAAGGTCCAAATGAGTATTTCCTTAGGACCGGCATATTTGTCAGTTTCCTGGACTCTGTAATATCCTTCACAGAGTAAATGAATTTGCTGTTGAGAGAAAAAAATTGATTTATGGCTAATTAATGTCTATTAGAAAGGGACCTATTGATTTTGTGTATAGTAAAATACATTGCTTGGAGCTTATGACTTTCTGACTTACAAATCAAACCGCAGTGTTTAACTGACAGATGCAGCTGGTGTCATGGATAAGTAGACACAAGTGGTTCGTGGAAAAGTTATTCATCCACTCAAGTTTACTC
Source organism: Poeciliopsis paucimaculata (assembly GCA_903067055.1). NCBI lineage: Eukaryota > Metazoa > Chordata > Actinopteri > Cyprinodontiformes > Poeciliidae > Poeciliopsis > Poeciliopsis paucimaculata. Next base: position 74,822 of record CAEGAD010097776.1, read on the forward strand.
AGGGCATCATTAAAGGGGCAGTACTGTGCGTTTTCCAGGCACATAATGTCATTTTATGGCACAATCAATTGACCATGTTAGCATCAGTTGTTATAAAAATGCTAAATATCAAATATGACTTAGAAGAAGTTTTACTTCATAATTTAACATCTTGAAATTGGGCCTCTGTCTCTTTAAAAACTCCTTCTCTTTTTGAAACTCCGCCTTCATGGCTCACAGATGGCTCCTCTATTAACCCTTTAACAACATTTTTACCAGCATTACACTGAGTCGTAGCTCCTATAATGAGGTCAGCAGATGTGCAGTTCCACCAGGCGTTTGCTAATTGTTGCTGGCTAGTTTGAAGGAGCTGAGTGGGAAAGTCGCAGGGCAGGGGTGATCTGTGAGACGGAAACGCATAAGTTCAGAAGCTTCAACTCTGGGGAGGAGCTTCATCCTTGAAGGCGGTGCTAGGTCCAGCTGAATGCACAGCTGAATGGTTGCCATGGAGATTAAAGGATTTCTCACACATGCAAAACATAATCAAAGCAACACTCTTGGTATGTTTTTGATGAGGGATAACATTTTAACATGATGCAAAGCTAAAAAAGAGTCAATTTTGCATGATGCTGCTTTAAAAATGAGAAGTTGCACTTTAGATAGAAGCCTAGTCAAACACTTTGGGTCTTGGATTACATTAACATGAGTGTGTTTGGACTGTGGGAGGATAGTGGAGTACACAGTGAAACATCATGGAAGCTCAGCATAAAAGCCACTTAGACCCAACACCTTCTTTTAGCTTCTCCATTTCAGACTCTATGAAAAATCATCTAAGGTAGTCAAACTTTCATGATTTTCACCACAAGAAATATTCAGTTCATACAAATGGATTAGAAAAGTTTGAATAAATATTTACTGTAATATGAAAAATCCAATAATCTAACATTAGTTTTCATGTTTACATTTGAGGTTGCTTTTTTTTTTTATTTTTTATTTTACCTGAGTGAAAAGAAAAGAAAAAAAAATAATGACCCATTGATTCTCATTAAGGCCAACCTACACTTTGTCATGGAAACCGCAATGGCGTGATGTAAAAAATGTAGATGAGACCAGAAACTGGCTGGTGGCAGAAATGGGACGGTTATCATCTTGGTGGGCTTTTACTGGAAGACTTAGAAAAATAAATAAATACACATTTTAACTGATATGTGGGTGCATGTGAAAAAAAATACATGTTTTAGGAGTTTGACACAGTTCATGTCCACAAGCTGCTTGAAGGATGTGGACAAACACACTGTCTGATTCACACTAGTTGTGACTCACCGCAACAACTGCTGTCCATTCACAGGTACCGTTTTCATTACTGCCTCACAGGGGCAGTAATGAGCTGGTTTATGCACTCTCTACTAAGCATTGGAAGAAGAATCCAAATATACATGGCGCAGGATTTGCAAACAGAGTGGATGATGCTAGCTGCACTGGTGTTAGCTGTGCTAATTGCTAATAAAACATGCTAAAACCAGTTTTCTTGTTTTAGTTTAGAAATACCGTTCTATAGCAACATGTGGTGGGGTGGCCCAGGAGGGTCAACAAAGAGCAGAAGCCACAACAGTAGTTATGCTAAAAGAAAATGCATGTAATAATGGAATTTGTACTAAAACCTAATCTATGACATACCTGCTTGCACTACTTACATTTTAGCATCATTTCTGTTGTTGCTGTTGTGGTTTTTGCATTTTGTTGACCCTTCTGGGCCACCATTCAACTGCTCTTTCAACACCCAGTGCTTGTCTTAGATAAGACATTGCAGTAGAAATTGTAGTAATCTAAAATCTGCCTGTTCACAACAAGACGTCTTTCGCTGCTGCTTAAAGAACTGCAATCCTCAAAGATAATTTCAAATCCAGTAAAATCTCTTCCAACAGGTCAAGCTAGACGAAAATGTGAGATGATAAATAAATCGGCCCCAAAAATGTGCTGCATGAGCGTGGAGGCTTCCCAGAAAACATCGATGTGGTTAAAGTGCAACGTTTGACAGTTTGAATCACAATCATTTTCTTCCTCTCATTGCCGTATCGTCAGAGACTTTGGTGTTTGCCGATTGCTGTGATGCTGTGGGGAGTCACTCAGAAAACAGTCCCAATGAGCTTTAACGTGATTAGTTAGTGCGCTTTAAAGGTTGCTTGTGATTCCGTCTAAATGGCAGGCTAACTAACCTCAGGCACCTGCAAACTCAGAACGACGGCAGCTAGACGCTTTTCTATCAACAGCTCAAGATTGTGTGTGCAAAACAGCATGATTGCTTGCTTTTCGTGGCCCAGACAGGCTCTAACTAGGTGCTTTCGCCAGAGAGTCTGCAACGTGGCCATTTGGAAACTGACACGACTCTGCCGGTAATGAGGATCTTTGCATAAAGCCCCGACCGGCTGCTTTTTTGGATCAAACGCCGAGTCTATTCCTCTTTAATAAAAACTCAACTTGCTGGGTAGTGAAGAGGCTGCTTTGATTCGCGATGCTTTGTGAAATGTGATCTCGGCAGAAATAAAACTTTTACAGAAATCTGAAAATGCTGCATATATATATACATATATAAATTCTCGTCATGGATCTGAAGATGCACAGAGATGATTTTCTTTCATACCTTTTGTTGACTCCTCCTTTCCTTTTGACTAATTCAGAATAAAAACTCTGTATTTCTTTTATAAATCAGAGTGGCAAACATTAGAAGTCCGTCGGCTGTGTACTGTAAATATGCGTAGGAGAATGGAAGGAGAGACGAGTAGGTGGGAGATTTACATAAATAATGCAACGCATGACTCATTTATGAAACCGAAAAGATCAAGCAATTGGAAGGGAAGAATCGAGGAAGTTGAGGGGAGCTAAATGTCAAACAAGGAGTCGTGTAGCGGCGTCTTGCCTGGCGCTGATCGATGGACTCTGATGGGAGGGCAATGCTTCTCTTCCACTGGCAGGATCTACCATGTGGAGACACAGGGAGGGAAAAAAAAACACTAAGGGTTGAAACTCCCATTGTGACTGGAGACAGTCCAAGGGAAGAGAAATCTTTTCCGAAGTTTAACTGAGTGAGAGCGCAGCAAAGAGCTTGATCAAACTTCCAACAATCATCATATCTATATAGATATATATATATATATATATATATATATGAACACCTGTTTGACATTTATCTGATCATGTCTGCAGAAACAACCTTCAAAAAATTGGCAACAGATGAACCTTTTAGCAAAACTCGAGCTATACATCTTGCTGTGGGTTGTAAATGTTTCTTATTAAGAAAAATAAACAAATTGATCTAGTCCAGGTCAAAATAACTTGGATAGGAAAGACTTCCAGTAAGTTTAGGGTGTGTCTTTGCCTACTTTGACTTTCTGTTTATGTCCCGATAGATGAAGGTCGTTGCTTTTAAATTAAGCATAGATGGCCCAGTGATGGAGTACATGGCTCTGGTAGAGCCTCCAGCCGCACCATACTGCACAGATAGCACTGATAGCGTAGTGTTGTAGACGGTGTGATTCTGTTTATCATTTAATGATGCGATTTTAAAAAAGGAATCATCTTTGGCAGAATGAACAGACAGGAGGACGCCGCAGTGGTTCGCGTGAAGACGGGGTACGATTTTTAACAACCGGCAATAGAAGCAAAAGCAACTTCCTAATTTTCAAATATCTATTTGAACAAATGCAGATTCCTCCAGCATGACACAAGGAACGGGCTTGCAGCAGGTGAGACAGTGGAGCCCTGCGTATGTCCTATGCTGCTTCTCCTTTGCGTCATAAATTTGCTTCATACTCTTTAAGTGTCAGCTCTTGGCAGCCTGATGCGTCCAATTAAGATACAAGAACTGAAGACTCTGTGAGACATATGAATAATGGACTAAAGTGGAGGAAGATTTCTCCTTTGTGATGAAGAAACACTTGAGTTGATGTATAACAGCAAACCGGCTCGCTGATTATTTACCAAGGACATTTTTATTCACAACGTTAAAGGCTCTTTATGCGTGTGTGTGTGTGTGTGTGGCTCCATTACCACCCATCACTGCTTTTATCTCATTTCCATTGTCTCTCAGGAGGGGCTGATAAAACAGCTGCACCCTATGGTAATGCTAGATGTGTATCCGTGCACTCTCCTGGTTATTTATCTGTACATATGTGTGTGTGTGTGTGTGTGTGTTCTCTGTATTAAACTCTCCAAAACACTTCCCCGGATCTGTGAAACGTCTAAAAAAACAAAAACAGATTCATACATATTTCACAGAGGAGCCCATGTGGGAACACCGATAAGACTGATGATTACGAGTTCTGATTTTCTTTTTTTTTTATTATTATTTGTCTTCCAAAGAACAAAACAAGCTGTTGGAAATGTATCTGAAGAAATGGGAGGAAAAGGCGACAAAGGAAATGTGAGGGAGTGAGATGTAAGGAAGGGCGTCCACAGCGAATCTTTCAGAAAAAGAAAGCAAAAAAAAAAATGAAAGAGCTTCTGTTGTAAAATTAAGATTTCATGTACAACTCTAGCATAACTTTTTGAACTGATAGATTCACAGTGCATGTGGAAAGTTTTCACTTTTCCCCTATTTTGGGTTACAGCCTTATTCTAATATCTATTAAAGGGACAGTATTATATTTTTCAGGCACATTGTGCCATTTTAATGCACAATCAAGTACTTATGTTCAGTTGCGCTATGTATATTAATTATGATTAAGAAGAAATTAAAATTTTAAATGAATGCCTTGAAACTGGGCCTCTGTCTCTTTAAGACTTCCTGGTCTTTCTGAAACCCCGCCTTCAGGAAATCATCCCAACATGGCTCCTCTATTAACCCTTTAACAACATTTTTATCAGCGTTGCACTGCAAAGTAGCTCCTGTAATGAGCTCAGCTCAGTTTCACCAGGTGTTTGCTAATTTTTGCTGGCTAGTCTGAAGGAGCTGAGTGGAGGCATCATGAGGGAGAGCTGCTGTGTAAGATGGAAGCTCGGAAACGGCAGCTCTCAGGCGGAGCTTTGTTCTCGAAGGCAGGGCGAGGTCCAACCAGGCGTTTTCCACAGCTGAATGGTTGCCATGGAGATTAAAGGACTTTTTAAACATGCATGGAAGAATCAAAGCAACACTCCAGGTGTGTTTCTGATGAGGGAATCATATCATACTGCCCTTCTAAATGAACCTCAAAATTTTACACACAAATACCAAAGTTTTGCGGGAAAAAAAATATTACATGATGTAAATATATTATAAGGTTTAGTGGATCATAGCTTAACTCTGGTTTATCTTTGTCTGACTGTATTACATTTTGATCTGAAGCATTTGACCAAAAGTCATTAACTTATCACTACTAAGAATTATTTCAAGAAGTCCATCAAATTGCCAGCAGGAGTTTGAGATATTTAGTGGACGCTACCAGCAATTACCATCAGTGATAGGTATGTGACACAGACGTCAGGGTTTATGGATTATTTGCATGCCAAAGATGAGGTGATGAGGGGATTTAACAGAGCAGTGGAGGGTGAGTTTAATCATGTCATCATTCATATGCAAAGGACGTCAGATATCTGATGGTAAGGTCACCCGCAAAGGTCCCTCGCTTACAGCCTTCTCATTACGAGAGGGCAAAACGCCGACTGTCTGTCATAAACAGAACTCATTGAATTGATTCATCTAAAATGGGAGCCGTGTTTCTACGCAGGACTGAGAATACAGATTGAACAGGGTTTTTTTTTTCCCGTCCACATTACGAGCTAATTTGTGAAACAGGAATGCTCTGCTGAGTTTCCACAATTAGGTAAGAACAAGTAGCTTTGCTTTCCAAACTGGAAGGTTCTGGAAAATCCAGTTCCGTTGCCGACGTGTGGACCGGACATTTGGCGATTTACAAAAAAAAAAAATTTTTGGTTTGATCAACAGTGATGTAGCGGTACGCTTTCTCTGTACTGAGAATCCTGGCAACAACAGATTTGATTTGGACCGAGTGCTGAGTGCCGTCGGTCTCACTGAGAGGAAGGGACGTTTAGCAGGTCGCCGTCGTGTTCCGCTCTGAAACATCTGGTTCTCGTTAGTCCATGTGATTTGCAGCGGCGCTGAGGCGGACCGTCTGTCTGCGGCTGGGACTGACGGACGGCCACAGAGGACCCGACAGGACTCTTCAATTCCGTTTGATCCCTGAACAGCCCGCGGAAGCGAGCTTCAGATGAGACACCTATGTTGTGATCTCCTGTTGGTGCTGATGAGCATTGATAGGTCTGGCCTAGTTTGTGACATGTGAAATTTATGACTCACGTTTTTTTGCAGCTTTGTGCCCATGTTTCATTTCCTTTCCTCATCGCTACATGACAACCTGGTTCGTTTTTCAGTTGGGTGTTAAAACCATCTGGATTTTGCCTCGTGCTGAACACCGAGGTTTGTTTTATTACAATGTTACAGTGGTGAGAGTGAACTTCTGAGGTAGTAAACTTAGAAAAAACACTGATCATTCATTTTCTTTGGCTCTGATTGGCTGAACCCCCAACAGCGGAGATAAAGAAGACTGTAGATATTTTCTTCTGCCAATATTACATGTAGTATCTGTAGATATTAGATATTAGCTTCCTGGGTAGTGCTGAGACAGTTCTCCGCTGTGTGCATTAATGCATGTTAAGGTGTGTTTGTGTTCGAACTATTAAAACAGGGAGTTGGAATGGGATTTTAAAGTCGTTTGTGTTTTCCTTTGACGTTTTGACGGACGTGTTGTCACATTAAAGCATGAAAAGAATGTGGCTAACCTTTTCGGCTTTCAGAGAACTGTTTTCTGTGTACAATAAGAAACACACCACCCTTTCGAGATGCATCAGAGAGCATGGATAAGAAAAACAAAACAAAACATGGAAACAGAATTATTTTTATTTTTCTCCTCCTGCCCTTTAAAGCTTGGTTGGGCTGTGTTTTTTTCGCCCTACCCTTCCCTCCTTCTTTCCTGCAATCTTTGTCCTTTGCCTGGGAAGGAAAATGGAGTCGCTGGCCCAGTGCCACACCTGACACTCCAGCCTTAATCTGATTAATGTTTTTAATTTATATAAGTGAGTTGGCAGAGAGGTAAAAAAAAAACAAAAAAAAGCAGAGGCTGTTGCCTTTCACCGCTGCTGGAACCAACGATTCACATGCGCTTTATTTGCAGGCTCCGTGTGGCTGATGGCGCACCGGCCGCATCTTGAAAGGGTAAACCCTGTGTGTGTGTGTGTGAATAAAAGCGGCGTGTCGGTGGCAGACAATAAGATAGAGACGAAGTGGAGTAAACACGGAGTCAGAGATGAAAAACGTGAGAGCAAACAGCGAGGGCGAGAGGTGAAGTGAGGAGAAAGTGGAGTGAGAGACAACAAAAGGGGAGAAATGGGAAGAGACATGCTGTAGGGCAGGAGGAGTAAAAGATGTGAGGAGAGAGAGAGGAGTGAAAAAGATATGAAAAACCCAAGAAGACAAAAATAAATGGAGAGGAAGAAAAATAGATAAAAACCCCAGGAGAGTTTAATTGGGGGGGAAAAAAGAAAAAGAAAAATCTTTCAATTGATAGATAATCATACCCACAAGCTCCATTCCCTAAATTAAAAATGTGATGCCGGGCACAAAGAAGACAAAATTATAAAACGTTGGGAATCTGTTTTATAATATTGTTTCCATGTTATTGTGTGGAACGTTTCCCGGATCACACTCAGCGTCTCTGTCTGCAGATATAGATTCTGATCATAGCGAGTTCAGAGATTTTAATGTTCCATCTAATTTATGAATCCAGTTCACAAACATAAACACACACACACACCCACGCGCACACACACATATCTTGAATAATAAGTGCTGTAAACTACAAAAACACAAAACCCTACCAAGTATTTTTGGTCTAGTTTCTAGAACAAATATCTCAGTCCACTTGGAATAAGACAAAACTAACGTGCAAGTAACTTTTCAGAAGAAATAGGAGTTTAAATCAATAACGTCTTAGTATTGATGTAAAAGTACTATTTCTAAGTGAAAAACTGCCGGTGGAAAAAAATAGTTTTATTTTATAATATGGGAAAAAAAGTCTGGTTCTGCAAATACACCTTGTCTAATCAGAGTCAGTTCTGCAAGTCTGAAATGTTTGTGCATCAACCACAGCGAGCCAATTCCACAGGGAGCTTGAGGAATGATTTAACTATTTTTATTTGTGTCACTGTGGATGTCCCAAACACACCAGGATGATGTCACCAGTCGTAATGGAAGAAATGAAGCTGAAAAGGGACAGTTGTGTTTTCCAGGCACACAATGCCATTTTGTAGCACAATCAAGTAACTATATTACCTTCTGTTGGCATAAAAATGCTGTACAAATCAAATATTGCTAAAAAGAAAATTGACATCTTGAAATTCTAGCTCTTTAAAAACTCCTGCTCTTTCTGAAACTTCGGCTTCAGAAAGTCATCGCAACATGGCTCCTCTATTAACCATTTAACAACGTTTTTACCAGCGCTGCTCTGAGACGTAGCTCCTTTAATGAGCTCAGCTGATGCTCAGTTCCACCAGGTGTTTGCTAATTACTGCTGGCTAGTCTGAAGGAGCTGAGTGCTGGATGGCTGCTCCGCGAGGCGGAAGCTTGGAAACTTCAGCTCAGAGGAGGAGCTTTGTTCTTGAAGGCGGAGCTAAGTCCACCCAGGTAGTTTGTACAGCTGAATGCCTGATTAAAAGATTTCTTAAACATGCATAAACAAATCAAGGCAGTGCTCCAGGTATGTTTTTGGCGAGGGAACAAAATTACACAATGCTCAAAAAGTTTACTTTACATGACATTGACCCTGTAAGGCTTAAATGTCTATGGGAACTGTTGAAGCAGCACCTTGTGGTCGGGGTTGGCCACAAGGTTTCAATCGTCCGTGGCTGAATAAGCAAATGTTCTGGCTTCAGTCGGATATTCTGGCTCATCTCACTGAAAACTGTCTCACAGAGACTGGCGCAACCAGGATTGTTGCTTCCTGGTTGTACATATTGCCAGAAGGTAACATTATCACCACCATAGTTCAGATTCATACCAGACTCATTAACATTAGACTCTCCTCATCCAACAAGCGGGGATGTCTTTTTCTCTGTGGCCTCTACCTGCCAGCTCGTGTTCAGGCCTCACACATCTTCACCTTTTCCTCCTCTGATGCTGTCTCAGTTGTAACCTCTTGCGTTTTCATTTTCTGATGCATAATGACAATGCTACCTGTCTTAGTGTATCTGCAGCCTGTGTTCAGAAGCCACGGCATCGATGGCGATGTGTTTGTTTCCTCCTATTATCTCTTTGATATGAACATTAAAGCAAGCAAACGTTAATTGGAGCTGAAACAGAGTTAAATTTCACGAATGTAGCAAATGTCTGACTGAGCTATGCTGGAATTTGAAACCCCTCACAAATATTTAGAGATGTTTTTTTTTCAGGATGGCAGTTTTACATCCAGTGAGACTAAGAGTCTGAATGTAGAAAAAAGATGATCTACTGGACTGACCTGGACTGGGAGATTGAACTGGATGAATGTGACATTATTCAACTAGATCTGCATTGTAGCTGTTGTTGGATGTAAATGCCCTGAACCAGTTCCTGAAATTTGACTTTTAATCTCCAGAAATTTGGTCACCACACTATTTGATTTTGCTAAAAAAATTGCAACTTTCCGAAGTGGCCGAGGAAGACCTATTTTGATTGATCTTCCAGTCAAAATAGGAAGACCAACCCGATTGGTCTTCCTACAGAGGTCCAATCTTCCTATAGAAGCTGGGAAGAGCTGGTCTTTGAGATTCAGCTCAAAGATTCATGAGCTGGATCCTTGACGATTCAGCTCATGTATTACAACATCAAATCACTCTAGCTAAGTCCCCGTTGACATGGAGACGAAATCAGGTTCATCCCCAAAGGTTTTTGTCGCTTAGGTTGTGCGTCCTCACAGATCTGATGTCTTGAGAGAACAAGAATTAAGAAAGCAGGTTCTAGAGTGGATACATTATGTTTTTGTGTGCCCATAGAAGCTATATTTTTTAAAGGATGGTAGTATATTTTTTCCAGACGCATAGTGTCATTTTATAGCATAATAAAGTAACTATGTTACCTTCAGTTGTTATAAAAATGCTGTATATGTCAAGTATGACTTAAAATGAAATTTGACTTTGTAATTTAACGCCTTGAAATTGGGCCTCTGTCTCTTTAAAAACTCTTCAGGAAGTCATCACAACATGGCTCCTCTATTAACCCTTTGACAACGTTTTTTTTTTTTTACCAGCGTTGCACTGAGAAGTAACTCGTATGAGCTCAGCAGATACTCAGTTCATCGAATTTTTGCTGTTTGTTCGTGTGGAGGAGCTGAGTGTGGAAGAGCTGCTCTTACAGATGGAGGCTTGGAAAGTGGAGCTCAGAGGAGGAGCTTCGTCCTCCAAGGCGGCACTAGGCCCATCCAGGTGTTTTGTACAGCTGAATAGTTGCCATGGAGACCAAATGATTTCTCAAACATGCATCAAAGAATCAGAGCAACACTCCAGGTATACTTTTGATGAGGGAACAACATTATAACATGAACTAAAGCTAGACAAAAAGTCCACTTTACATGATAATGCCCCTTTAGAAACAAAGCAGTGCTAGCTTCATCTCTTTCTCTGTCCTGCATGACAACAAACACGGTTCTGTAGCAGGGTCACAGCGCCACCAATAGGCCCAGCATAGTTAACGCTTTCAGTGGTGCTGCAGTCCTTTCTTGGCTGCAAATTTCTTTCTCAATCACTTGCAAATATTTACTGAGTTACCCCGAGTCCAACCAGGCCTGCTTCGTATGGGAACAGGAGTTTCTGAGTTTGAGACAGAACCTTTGACGCTCCATCTACTGCAATGTTTTGCTTTGATATTTAAATTTCTATTGCAATTTGTGTCATTTTTTGAGAAGCTGTCCAGAACTTCGCTTTGTTTTTCCTCTCAAATGTGTTTCCAAACCTACAGTAACTTCTGAGCCGTTCATCTTTGCAGAATCCAGCGTGAGGAAACTCACGTTTTGATAGGAGGAGGTTGAAGTCCCTTTTTTCCAGCACAAGGCCACAGACTTGGATTGGGAAATTTTGAAACTAAACTTGAAAAAAGACACCAATAGGAAAAACTTTCTTCTGTCTTTCAGAATCTTCAAAAACATTTCTCTATAAACTTTTTCCCTCAGAAGGATACATTTCCAACATTCGCTTACAGCACAGAGAACTCTTATGTAACGTTATGTATTTTTAGAGAAAACAATCCAAGAATTTCCAGTAGTTATACAACACCGCAAGACTGACAGGAGTCTACTCAAAGTTCCATCTAAACTGATGCAAGTCGGTCAAAAGAGAGTAATGGGAGAAATGAGGTGGAGGCTAAGAAACGCTGAAGAGTCTCCACAGTCTCTCAGTTGTTGCTCGTTGGCCTTTCATCTGCCTGCTATGATTCTGTTGTGCTTTCGTTTCTAAAGCCTTCTTCACCGTTTTCTTCCCCACCAAAAAATCCAAAGTCCTGCCCTTACCCTCAAGCAGCACTTTCAGTAGGCCGCAGTTCCAAACGGAGCACAAACAGCCAGAAACGCTCATCCAAAATAATGAGAGAAACTCAGAGGCATCCACAACCGGTTCACGTTCAGCAGCGTGACTGAATGTTTACACAAACCCTAACAAACTTCTAAACAACAGAGAAATATTTCCTCTGTAACTAAATTGGCTCAGTTAACTACTCTGATTATTTTCTTAGCTTAACTTAGCTAACTGTTTTTTTTATACTGTGTTGTTTTTCTAAAGAGGGAGAGGCAATGAGAAACCTCCAACGGGCGCTTTTGCTGTTTGTTTGTTGTTGCCATGGTTACGTAGATGTTCCCAAGACAAGTTGCTGTTTGTGGTCAAACATGGTTACTTTAAGGTACGTCAGTTGTCTGTAAGATGTTTCTTATAATTTATGTAGATTAAAATCATTTGTTTGATGTAACAGTGAACCTGAAGTGGACTTAAGGTACATTAATTCAGAGAGCAGCACAGAGAACATCAGGGGGATTTGGTTAGGACAGGTCCAGAGATCAGAGCTGTTTTTATTCACACTTCTGTTTCCCAGCTCATCTCTACAATGTCTGTGTTTAGATGCTAAGTCAATGCCTCAATGTTTGTTTTTCCTGAATGTGAATAAACCAGGGATGTATTTTCTATGACACTTTTATATCATTTTTATCATTAGCATGAATGATCAGGCTAGGCTAGGTTAGACAGCTTTAAGTTGTTTCTTCACTGCTAGCACATTTTGCAGTCCAAATCCAATCGTGATGACAGCGGTAAGACCCGCCTCCTGGCTTTGATTGGTTGTTTTTGACCAGGAGAGTTAGAGAAGCTTGATTTTTTTGATGATACATACAATTCCGTCGTCCGTCATGATTAATCATTCGCCTCTAATGATTAAGTGAGAAAGGGGGTTAATAGTTTGCAGAACTGAACTGACCGTTTCCATAGCAACGATCAGGAGCGAGACATTCCGCCAGAATTAGTGAGCTCAGTGTAGCTATGATCTCGTCTATGACATAGATCAAAGAACATCTGAGGTTATAAATGCTTCCATCTCAAAACATCAGGTAGTAGGCAAGAAGACTTTCAAATATTATCACGGTGTTTTTTTGCGAATTTTTGACATGGAACAAGTTTTGGCCACCTTTTTTTTCCCCGTGACGTTTGGCGCCGGCTATTTAATTACTACAGGAGTCAGAAAAGTTTGTACCAAACTTTTTCCTGGGGTAACGTTTGATACTCGCGGCCGTCAGGACGAGAACCCCTACGATGACTTTGACGCGTACCCT
>CAEGAD010097795.1:0-50563 GCA_903067055.1 Poeciliopsis paucimaculata
AAACATTTTATATTGACATATATTACTATCCACACCGAGATCTCCTTTTTTTCCTATTTTTTTTTTCCTTTGTATAAAAAAAAAAAAAAAAAAAAAAAAAAAAAAACGCCGCATGCTGGTTTTTCAGTCCCTCGCCGTGCGCTTTTACGCAGCACGTTTCCAAAGAGACACGTATCACTTTTCCGTACGCGTGCCATGAGAGTAACTTCAAACCCCTGACGGTGAAAAAAAAAAAACAAACAAACAAACAAAAAAAACTCAACTCTGAGCCGTCCGGCTCGCGGGAGTGTGGACTCTCCACCCCCTACCCTCTCCAGATGCATGCACTCAGCTGTCGCCTGTCACTTCGGTGACAACTGGTCTGCGCTCCTTGACCGCTGCCCGTCCGCCACGCGGGTCCATAGCTGTCAGGAGAGCTGTTGAGTGGGAAGAAATGTGGCCCCACAACATCACCACGGCCACATGAAGTAGCCTACAGTATGAGAAGTTTCTTTTACGTTCTACAAACTCTAACCATGATAGATAGGGTGACAACGACATGGGAAGTGGAAGGGGGGATGTCAAAGGAGACCTTTTACAAGACCTGCAATCTAAAACGCTGACTTTTATTTCATTTTTTTTTTTTAAACTGCTTTATGATTTCTGAAATAACATCTCATAAGCAAACGCATCACTCTTTTCTACGCGTTTTAATGTTTGTTTTCATGTCCTCCGTGCTGATCCTGAAACTGGGTCAACACCGATGCAGAAACCTACACACACAGATTTCTTTGAAATAAAAAAAAAAACCGAAACCAGCTGCTTCGGCGGATTTATGGCTCCTTATAGACCTCCTTATGGACAGAGGTGAAAATATCATAAAATGTTTCCTCTGTGGGGCTCCGACACACCCTCTAGAAGACATTTACATCCCAAAGCTGTCAGGGAACCTGCAAGAAACAGAAGAGCTCTGGCCAAAGATGTCCAAAGTAATGTTTTGTTATTGTCAGCAAATATCGCTGCAAGAAATGTGAACTTTTCTGCAAAGCGGTGTGGACAGCGCAGCAGGCTGGGATTTCAGAACAGCTTTTTTTATTTTATTTTTTATTTAAATCACTTTTAACCAGTCTCGTTTAAGAGATTTTTTTTAGGGCAGCTACATTTGTGACGGACATAAACATGGGCTTGTTTTGCAGCAAAAAAAGAACCATCTTAATAGTTCTGCCTTAAGATGTTTATGCAAAAGTTATAATGAAGCTATGACTGAACCAGAAGTTGTTTTAAAACAACTTTTGTTCTCATGTGACACTTTAAAGAATCGTCTGCTTTTCTAGGCCACAGAGAGGCTGCCGGTACAGGGACACTTCACGTAAAGAGAGAGCTTAAGAAACACGACGAAGACAAAGAACAGCAACAAGGCGGTGGTGTCACCTAGTGGTCGGATTACAGGTTGACAGCTCCACAGTCTTTGAGCCCCAGCTTTCATCTCAAAGTGTGGAATAAGTTCAAAGCTCTTGTTAAACAAGCCCACATAGACCAAAGTGAGTGGATCAATCAACGTATGATTTTACAAGTTTAGTCTGTGGTTGAATAAATGTTTTGTGTTCCTACATCCGTGATCTCACGGCTCCTTGCAGTCCCACGATGTCAAATCCAGGGTTTTATTCTCATGCTGCAAATGCTGCACAGCGCAGCACTTGGTCCACTCTCCCCAGCTGCCGGCTGCACTGCTGCGATGATGTAGCAGAAAAGGCATGCGCTGGGGGGGCATGTGAGCTGAGCTCAGTTCCTCTGTGATCTGCTGCAGGTGAGAATTTCGTCATTATGTTAATAATAGATCTGTGAGTGATGGTTTTTGCAGCGGCCCGCTGATTCCTTGTGAATGTCTCCTCTCTGGCTTCCTTAGACAAATCAAAAGATGCCAGTAATAGAATTGAAAGGCTTCAAAGCGGAGTTGTTTAGTTTTGCAGGGAGACAAAAGAGGGAACTAAGAATAGGACCTTCTCGTTGTTTTGTTTCTGGAGACTGAAATGGAAACGGCTCTGTGGCTGCTCAGTCGGGACTATATATAGATATACAGTCCAAGTAATTTATAGTGCCTTGCTAAAGTATTCATACCCCTTGAATATTTTTCAATTTTGAGTTTATACTTTGCTGCAATAGTTGCTATTGTTTGGAATTATGTCTGCATCAATTTTGCACAACAAAAAATTGACATTTTTGTAAATTCTTTGCAAAATAACACATTCAGTCAGATTGGATTGTAGTGATTTTTGTAGTCTCACACAGGTTTTCTCCCAGGATAACCCTCCTCATTATTCAGCTAAAGCCAAGCAACCCACAGTACTCCGCTGCCATTATGGTGTGTTTCACACCCCAACACAGTCTCATCTCACCAGAGCACCTTCTTGTCATTTGAGGTAGTCAACCATGTGTTGGTGGCTCTGCGACTGCGATATGCTGTTTGCTTTTTCAGATAGTAGATTAAAAAAACGTTATAATCCAATCATTCCTTAAACGTTGCTACAACTTTATCCCTGACCTTTCTCATGTTGATTTCTTTGAATTTGGTTCAGGGGAATAACAATAAAAGAAGGCTCAATGCAAAATGAACGCCATGCTTTTCAGATTAATGTTTGTGGAAAAAAATAGATATGTATTTGTTGATTTCTCATAAAATCCCAATAAAAACACATAAAAATGTGTCATTGCGTTGTAGCTAAATGTAACAAGACAACACGGCATAGTCTATAGTGCTGTATGAGTTAGTATCTTAAAATGCTCTCTAACAACTGTGCACTTTAGTGGAAAGAGAAAACAAATAATGGAAATGAAAAGAGTTTTAAGCATAAACAATGAGGCTTGTCTGCGTGCATCTGGACAGGGACAAACTTGTCCAGATGTATGCGAGTGCAAGCACTTAAGGCACAACACCGAGCCGGGCTTGAATGGTCAGAGTGTAAGTCCTGGTACCAGTGTATACGTTTGCCACTGTTGATTTAAATGGTCAGCGTGGAAGAAACGTTCACAGAGGCCTTTTTGTGCAGGGACAGAATGAATCACCTTGCGCCTCGTGTAAATCGCCTGCAGGCCAAACACTTTGGCAACCTTTCATCCCTCCAGACGCGCTCCAGTTCACCGCAGCAAGGCTAAAAGCAGACCAGGACAGGGCCGAGTGTTGTGAGGAGCTGTCAGAGGAGGCCTAGTCCCTCCGCAGTTCTGGACGCTGAGCTGTGGCGCGGAGTCGAGTTGCCACAGACGAACTCCAGAGGGCCGGGCCCGCTCACTGTAAACTGTTTGGGGTAGGCTGGCAGAAGGCCGGATGAAATATGGCTTGTTTAAACGCCGGTGGTCCCTGAATGTGTAGTCACTGTTGCCTTGCGGGACGGATGGTGGCTGGGATGGTAAAAATTTAGGACACTGTTACAGTGTGGTCGTTTAGAGGGGAGGAGGTGTGGTCGTTTATAAGGGGGCGAGGGGTGGAGTGCCGGGAGGGGGATGACTGTTGTGAACCGATTCTAACTTTGTACATTCATTGTGTGTGAAACTGAGCGGGCATTTGCCTGGATCAGCGGCACACACTGGATCCACATGCTAAGCATTATTCTGAAGTGATTAAAAGTAGCTATGGTTACTTAGCGCTTCCAGGCACAACTGTGTTTATGAGGAGCTACAGGATGGAGCGAGAGGAAAATGGGTTTGGCTCAGCAGAATTCTTGTAACCGCACAGCATAATTGCGGGACCAACCGTCAGACCACCGCGATGATGAAAGTCTTGCTCGACGCACATGTTTCATTATCACCACCATGTATAGGCATGATGCTCAACTCTGGATGTGCACTACTTAATAAGCATTGGTGGAGTTTCACAAAAACTGCTTATTATCACTGTGCCTGTCTTTGATAAAGGGGAATAACAGACATAAGGATGTGTCAGCGACTTTCGCGATGCAGATTTGGGAAAGTTTATCTGAACTATGTTGACACTGAGAATGAGAGTAAGATAATCCGATCAAACACAAATGCAGTTTATAAATAATGTGAAAGGAGGAATTCTGATTCCTTGTTAGATCATAATAGATTAATCGCATTGTTATTGTTATGAAGCCGCTTTACATTTTACCAGACACATCCAGGTGAGTTTAAAGTCGGACCTGCAGGATTACCTTAAACAGAATCTGTCAGACAATATAAAGTTTGGTAAAAGATCTCATGTCCCGATCTACAGAAACTCGAGAGAATTATCATTTTTAAGTGACAAAAGAACCCATAGCAATATCATGAGCTCTCCCAATGATTTAACAATAAGAGAGAAACTGGTGAGAAATGGCATCATGCAAGGTTTTTCTAATAGAAAACCACTGCCAACCAAAACTAGCACAAAAGTCCTTTACAGATGTGCCGAAAAACCTCTTAGTGATTCAAAAAAAATTAAATAAAACAATGTACTAAGAAGGCAAAAGTGGAACTTCTTCCAAGGTGTGCATCCTGTTACATGTGATCAAATCAAAAACACAGCATTTCTGAAAAGTAACTTATCTGCCCTAAAACATGGTGGTGTGACTGTTCTGTGGAGTTCTTGCTGTAATTGATGGAATCGTGATATCTTGTAGTAAATCCTGTCATTTTCTGACCTTAAGGTCAAGTGCACTTGGCTTCTGCAGCAGAACAATGAACCAACGCACATCAGCAAGTCCACTCCTAAATAAGTAAAAAAAAAAAATATATATATAAAAGTTTTGGAATGGCACCGTTAGAGTTTGGACCTAAATCTGATTTAGATGCTCTGGCAGGACGAGGCTATGTCTTATTGGCTAGTGCTAGAAAAAAAACAACCCTGGAGCAGCTAAATTAAACAATTCTGCGAAGAGGAACATGCCAAAATTCCTCCACTATGATGTGAGATGCTTGCTTTATTTCATCTCAATAAATGACATCATCATCTTAAAATCGCTCTTTGCGAGTCCTCAGGTTATCTCGGTTTGACAGTAGAATGTATTCATTCAACCAAAATGTTTGGTCAGAAACTGAGGGGTGGGCAGCTGAATAAGCAAATAAGCACACATTTACATCAATATAACCATTAAAAAGCAATTCTCATTTCCTTCATCGCACAACAACAGTGGATCCAGTTAAATGTTTCAGGACCTTTAGTGAAATATGCTAAACAAACACTCCTCCCACTCCTTCCTCCTGCGACCCAGGAGGAAAATAATGTTTGCATTATTACAGGGATGGAGTTAGGGAGCACGGATGATGTATAAAAAGGTCAACAGTGGACTGACAACAAAAATGTTTCCTGAGGTTTTAAAGAAAGATTGCAAAAGCGGAGTTGAGTGAGAGCCTCTGGATGTCAGCCAGTATATTCCCTTTCTTCTTTAATTTTTTCACTATGTCCTTGATTAGGCTTCATAAACCAGAGTAAGAGTACTTGGTTTCACACCAATCTATGTAGAGATAGAGAAGCCAAATGGCAAGAGATTGCCAGTGATGAATTATTGGTCAAGTATTGAACAATCCAAAAATGTTCCCTGTTCATTAAATTTATGAAAACAAAAAAAAACTCCTGCCATTTTCAGTCTTTAAGTAGACCAACCAACAGAGTTTCCATTACAACTCTTTTCTGAGTTTAACAAAATTCAAATCCATAAATAGGAATTTCTTGATTATCTGTTCAAATAAAAGTTATGACTTCTATTACCATCCAGAACTTCGAGTTTTATTTCATTAAACAAACGGCTGGCAAGCGTTCTTACTTGCAATATGAGTTATTCACCTCCTAATTATTTTTGCATGCAATCACTGCTGCTGAAACACAATAAAGAGGGGCTAAACTAATTTTTCTTCTAATTACTGGACCAAGAACTGGCCCACAGATGTGCATGATCAACAGATGCTAAAAAAAAAAAGGAGGCCACAGCGAGATTAAGAAAATAACGCAAACGTTAACACGTCACACCAGTTTTTATAAAAACCCTGCAGGGGGTTCAAGTCTAATAAAATAGCTCGACAATGAAGCAATGTGTGGAAGTTATTGATTTTTTTAAGGCAAGTTTGATTTCTCACTCTATTTATCCCCCCCTCTGCTCAGTTACTCCACCCACAGCCGCCTAGGGCAACATAATCTGTCATCCAGATGATGGCTTCTTTAGAGAAGGACTTGCTTCTATCAGCAAGGAAATTCCAAACATATTACAACAGCATGGCTTCGTAGTAAAAGAAAAAAAAAAGAGGATTAGTGCCCAACTGGTCCATCTGCAGTCCAGATATATCGCTGGTTAAAAACCTGCAGAGCGGTGAAGTGGCATAACATTGTGAGAAACGCTTTGGCTCCATGATGTAGACCAGCTGTACCTGCATCAACCAAGAAAATGAAAACATTTTTGCTTTAGGAGCTACGGTACTTGGTTTCATTGTGTTGTAAAGAGAAGCAGTCACGAAGCAGAGAGCTGCTCTGTCTCAAATACCTTGAGAGAATTTACAAAAACGTGGTTGTACTTAATATCTAAATATTTTAGTTTATAAAGGAAATTTTACAACGAGATTTTACTTGATGGATTGATACCATCACACAGAGACAGAAATCTGTTCCCAGTCTTCTTTGCAAAGCAACTCCAGTGTAATGCAATTGGATGGAGGGAGTCTGTGAACATCAGTTTTAACAGGGGGTGAGGGCATTTATCGTATCGTTTATCATTTATTGTGACACATTTCTTATCATGATAAGAATTTTGGTTTATCGCTGACTTTGATGTTTAAACTCACATAAAACAATCTGTACTGATTGTTGGTCTTATTATTAGTCTCCACTGTTCAAGGAGAGTAACAATAAATATCAATGAACTTCAAAATATGTTTAATTGCAGTTATTGTGTGCTGTTTAGTGATACACATCACACTTCTTTATGTGACTGGTGTTCTAAAGAAGCGCATTACAAGTCTGTATGTCTTTCAAGGTCAGTACTTGTGTTTGTGGGGCAGTGATTCATCTGTCATGCAGTCACAGCTTTACAATTACCTAAAAGAGAAAGAATTCTCATTATCTTCGCTTTTATTGTTATCACAATAGTACCTCAAAATATCACAATAAAACATAAAGTTCATATCACCCACCCCTGAGACTTAACATAGACTTCTAATCTCATTTAGGTCTGGACTTTAACTGGGCCGTCCGAACACAAGAATATACTTTGGACCATTCCATTACTGCTCTGGTTGTTTTTGGTGGTTGCACTGCTAGAAGGTGAATAATCACCCCCATCTCAACACTTTTACTGCCTTTATCTGTTTTTCTTTTTTTCGGTTTGAAGTGTTTTTAGCTCCATTAATCTTTACATGAACCATGACTAGCCTCCTTGTCATTGCTGAATGAAAGGATCACTACATCATGACGTTACCACTGACGGGTTTCACTGTGTGGATGGTGTGTTCAGTGTAATGTGCAGTGTTTGTTAATTTTTCTGTCAAAAAACATTTTACACATAACCTAAAGGTCCCTTACATGGCCTAATGAAAGACTCCTCATGGTGTTCCTTTAACAATGGCGTTCTTCTTGCCACTATTTCACTGAGGGCAAATTTGTGCCGTGTTCGACAAAGCTATTTGTCGAACACGGATCTGCAGGTCCCCAAGAACCACAATGGGGCTCCTGGCTGCTTCTCTGGTCAATGACCCACTTCCCCATAAGTTTACAGTTGTGCTATTTTCTTGCCATTTTCAGATGAATCTGAACAGTGCTCTGTGAGATGTTTACAGAGAAAATGAACTATTATTATTGTAAGGCAGGGGCACCCACTGCCAATCCTAGCGATCTACCATCCTTCAAATATAAGAAGCATTATTTAATACACCTGAATGCAATGAACTGCTTGTTCATTGGATGTGCTGTTTTTCTGTAGAGCTGAAAGACTGCAGGTGGAGACATTCAGGTGTGTCGGAGCAGGGATCCACCTAAAAGCTGCACAGTGGTAGCTCTCGAGGACTGGACTTTGGCACCCCTGGTGTAGGGAGATGTTGTCGGATAGCATACCAATGGGTTAATATTGACAAAAGCCACCTGAGGATGTGTCTTGCAGAGTGGCAGGTTGATCCACAGTCTGGGCTCTGTGAGTGACACAGAAAGGAATCATTTGGCTACAACAACCTGACGGGAGCTCCTGGGGAGAGGCCAAATCAGTGATCCAGCTCTTGTTTGCTGTGCTTGCTCTGTCTTCCTGTTACGGGGGCTGGGCTCCCAAAGAAAACAAGAGCAGCGGCACAACAGATGTGTGCATCTGGATCTGTGTGTCCTGCCTGCAGGAAAACAGACAGTTTTCACAACTCAGGGCTGCATGTTGAACTTTACTTAGTTTAATTTTCCCCAAAAAAATAAAAATAAAATCTTTGCATCTGTTTCATGTGAGACTAGATGAATTTTTAAACTAAAAGTAATACCTCATTGTAGGTTCCAAGGCTAAATGTAGTTTGTTACTATTAGCTCCCTCAGGGTTAGCAGTCCTAAAAATAACACACTGATACTGACTGAAACAGACACATTACATGAACGGCTTCCAAGAATAAACCCCGCTCTGGGAGACTGCTATCCAAGTGATAAGATGGCTAGTTGTACTCCTTTTTCCATTCCACACATGCATGATGCTAACAGATGGATGCAAACCCATTTGCAGAGAGAAGCCAATGAGTAATGTCTGGTTTGTATATCTGATAAACTGACAGAGACCTCCCTGGGTACTTAGGTTGGATCCCAGGACACAGTTTTACATGCACACACTGAAAATACTGTTACTCTATATATTTTTTTTTAAGTACAAATAATTTGCTACAAGAGAAGTACATTTTCACATTATTGAATTTATTCAAATTCAATTAGGCTATTTGTATAGCGCCGGTTCACAGCAAAAGCAATGCCAAGACATTTTAAAAGACACCCAATTCATATTAAAAACTGCAGAGTGGTCCAAAGTCTATTTAAACCAATCCAAATCATTCAAGTACAACATAGTCATATAGTAAGATTCAGGATTTCATTACATTAAGTTAAATGTTGTCTGAGATTTCACTTTCTTCAATATAAGATCTTCCATTTGAAAAACAAAATCTGACATTGCACATTTTTCTGGTGATGTCACATCAGCTACAGTATGTGGCAGTTGATTCTTTTCTTCGAGTTCATTTGTATTTTTTGTTTTGGTTTGAAAACTTGGAATATGTTTCTGGAGAGAAACGATATAGGCTGGAATAACCAGACTTCAATTGTGACGTATGAAAGAAGGACATGATGATTCAAAGTCAACATTGCTCAAAAGTGTTTTGTACACCATAAGGTTTACTGATTAGCTCACTTTGTACTTTATGTGATGTCATTGTTCAGAAAAATTATCATTTTTTTTCTTCATTGTGCTTGTAAAAACTTTGTATTTTGTAATATCCTGCAAGTGAAATATGTTCTTCAAAAACCCAGCTGCGTTTTTTAATAATTAGTTCACATGTAGTTGTAAAAAGAAACTGATGCAATAATGTTTCACAAGAACTCTTTGCTTGCATGTTATGTAAAAAACTCCTACAATGCACTTTGCAATAAAAAGCAGATAATGCACATCTAAATAAATTACAATAATTTTTTTTAAAAACAGCTTAAAGTTTGTAAAATAAATATATCAACTAATGCAATTTAGGCCAACAAAACCATAGATTAGTGCCAAAAGTGTATGACATAATGCAACAATATTTTAATCTTCAAAAAAAAAAAAACACAACAAAAATGTCTGTTCTGAATCAAACATCCATTTGGATTTCTGGATTTTTATTGTGAGTCACATGCGGAGGTGAAAGGGTCAAGAGCATCGGATCAACAGAAAAGCTTACAGGGGGAATCACAGGGTCTCTCCTCTACTCTTTATGCTGTTTTACTGCCACCTTAATGACTTAAATTGTGTCCAATTAAGCAGAGCAGGAAAGAAGCATCCCTGGTCGCAGCTGTCAGAGTTCTTCTATGTTCTGGCACTGGAGCATGTGTTTAATTAGAACTCTTTAAAAAGACTGTAACAGAGCGTTCCTTCAGGAATGTTAATGATTAGTGGGATCCTGACTGAGCAGCTCTTAAACGTCTGAGTATTGTCGGATTCCTTGGATTGCTTTTTGAAGTCATCCGGTTCAGGAAAGTGCTTCCACATGTGGAAATTCACAACCTTTTTTTTCTTTTTCTGCCTTTCTTAAAACTAGATTGTTCCTCTTAACAAATGATTCTCCTGTGCAACTCACACCCAAGTATTCCCTGTCTTGATATGCAGCCATAGTTGGTTTGCAATTTACGCAATCCCAGGGCTGCATGTTAACAGGAAATGGTTGCGTCTCAAGATAGACTGTTCACTCATTGAACAGTCTATCATACCAGGGTTCAGGGAGGGAAAAAATCCAGATGTGTGTGAATCACTGAAGCTTGAACTTCAGCAAGAAGATATTAAACCTAAATATAGAGAAGAGAGCTTTTCCGGAACGATGAAACATGGTTGCACTGTGACACTCCAGGTAATTGGACATTTAACAAAAGGGAAGAGAGCAGGTTGAGCATATTGTTTGAGCTCCTAATGTCCCCTTTTGTACATTTATGTCTATATACATCCCAGTTTGACCATGGAGACCACACATTTTGCCAGTCCCATGCGTTTGTCAATGCAACTGTGTAATGTTAAGACCAGCCCATTCATCCAGCGACTGCTTTGTGGGTAGACAGCCACAGGCTTTTGTTGAGTTGTAGCATCCTCAAATAAAAGCGCTTCCTCCCTTTAACATCCCCAGGAGCAGTGTTGCTCCACTTCTCATTGTTCCCAATGAGCTCCAGCTTTTACAACTCAGTGAATGGGTGTCAAATCAAGAGTGAAATGTGACCCATTGCAATCAATGAAATGTTAGGCAAACCGTTGGACAATAGAGTACAAATAACATGATCAAGAGCCTTTTTTTTTACACCAGCGTTAAAAGTGCTGGGTTATAAAAACAAACAATTAGATTATTTTGCTAACCCATCATTGGATCAAATATGGATTGAATGGATTTGACCCATCTATGCTGGGTAAGGTTTATATTCTGGAAGTATTCAGGCATTTTAATTGTATAAATATGTATTAAAGACTGAAATATGTAACACCATGGGTGAAAAAGGAAATCCTTTTTATTTTTAATTGAGATAACTGATAGACAACAACATACTGTCTAAAAAGAGCTTTGTTGTTATGTACGTTTTGATAACAAATATTTAGAATTAATATATAACGATATAGACAACGTTTTCTGTCTATGTGCAGCTAACGAGTTCTTCTATCACTATCTCAGTGTAAATGTTTAAGCTTGTGCTATGTAGCATTTAAAAGCTTAATGTAATCTTATTATGTACTTTCCAGGCACATTGTGTCATTTTATAGCACAAACAATATGTGCTGCCTTCAGTTGTTTTAAAAGTGCTGCGTGTAATAGATAAAAGAAATTTGACTCTGCATCTTAGCCGTATCTGGCACCTGGAAATCTGTCTCTTTAATAACTTTGTACCCTTTGTAAATCTGGAACATCTCTCAATAGATTTATTGTCACATGGAAATGAAAGAGCCAAGAACATTAGAATTAGAATAAAACTCACTGGGGTAAACCCTTCACCTTTTTTTCTGCTCTGTTTGCTGTTTTACTGCCGTCTTATTGACTTAAATTGTGTCCACTCGGGAACGAAGCATATTTACACCGGTAAAATATAAATAAATGCGACATTGCTTTTTTCTGATACCTTTATGACTGGTTCTTCTGGTCATGGAGCTATCAGCAGGTGTGAATGCTGAGCTACCACCTGGTTGTGCTAACTATCTGGGGTAACTAATGTACAACTAACTACCTCAATGTTACCTTAAGTGAAAAGGCTGGTTCTCTGTTGTAAAGTCGTTAACATAATCCAATGACGTTCATATTTTTCATTGAATAGTTCAAAATAGCTGTTTGTGAAAATAAAGAAGCTCCTTCAAGTTTTTCTCTCTAATCCAAACTGGAATCACAATTTTCAACCCGATGTTTGGTTGAAACGACCAAATTTCTGACTTGTCAGCATAATCCCCATGTGCAATACATTGGTGGGGTGGAGGGAGGACACATGTTGCTACCTATTAGTGATTCTACGTTTAATTTGGACATTTTTCAATGTGGGACTCAGGAGAAGTGCATTAACTTTTGGATCTGCATCAAGTGAGTCAGTATTTGTCTGTGACTCTTCATGCTCTTATGCCTCTTCTGAGAAACTCTAAGATCGGATCCAGGCTTTCCCCACTCAGCTGCCTTCAGTGTCAGAGTACAGCAGTTAAAAGGGGTTATATGAGGGTTACAGGGCTAACAAGACCACAGACTGACCTGAGTTTGTCAGCGCCAATCTAGCTAAGTCAACATCAATGCACCAACTGCTCCACCAGTTGACCTTTTCCTCCCTTTTTCAAGGCGTAAAAAGGAATTGTTGTTACAGTAGGGTGATAGGCTTTTATTGGGCTTTATAGCTGAAGCTTTTGTTGGTCCTACTCATACCCGCTGGCAAGTCATTCAAACCTTGAGAATGCCTATGTTTTATAGGCAGCTCACACACCAGTGGGAACTTTTTTGGGAGGCACTCATCAATGACTGTAAGTTGGGAGCTGACCTTCTCTTTGCCCTCTTCAGAATCCCAATTTATGACGCATCTTTAGAACAAAAAGTTTACAAACCTAAATTGATTGTAAAGGGTTCCCCTGTCAATGCAACACTGGAGTATAGCCGTAGAGCTTTGGCTTTGACCAGATCTTGCTTGGTTTTGTTTTTATAGGTCAGTGTCTTCTAAGACACGTTGAAACTGGAGAAGAATACAGCTTTATCGCTTTGTGTTGGGTTTGATGATCATCATCCTCACCCTTTCGTTGTTGGGGCATGCTGGTGTCAGAGCTCCTCGCTTTCAGCAAAGGGCTTATTATGCTTTCCTTTTACAGCGGTGAGAAGGTGCAGACCAGGTGTGAGATGAGGTTCAGGTCGTTGTAGCAATGGCTGGGGAATGGGCCATAAAGCCCAGAGGCCACAGATTTATGGGTCATCTGGTGCTCTGTTAGGTCAAAGTTCAGGGATGCAAGACGTGTCCAGTTTTCTGTTGTTCAACTATCCAAGGTGAACCTTGAGCCAGCCATGTACCTCGTAGTTTCGAGTGGTATGATCGCAGAGGGAAATTAAGTTTTGGTATTACATCTTTCGCAGATTCTTGTCAGGGTCTTTAAATAGATGCCCAGATTTTAGTTCACTGTTAACATCCCGACAGTTAACACGAGGTTTGTGGTAGGGACTTTAAAAGCTACTTTGCTAAAACCTACTGATCTAAAACCACTGGCTTTGAAGTTTATTTCATGTTGGCAGCATTTTACTATAAGAAATAACTGCTATTGTTGTTGCTCTGCAACTCTTGGGTAAATAGGCTTGTCAATTTAGCATTGCATTTTGTAAATGTTGCCTTTCGGGGCATGCATTGTGTCAGTTCTTCTCTCAAAGACTTGCTGATAGAGCAGGGTGCTGGGTCTTTCTGATCAACACAAAAGGCTCAAGTTTGTTTTGAAAGGATGGCTTTCTTCTCTGGCCTTGGCTGCTGCAATGGCTTTGTCCACATACTCATCTAGCGCAAGAGTGCATTCCATTATTCTACACCTGTCGTCATGCAGTTTGCTCGACTGAATTCTTCAATTTGATAGAGTTTTTATTGCAAGGAAACTTGGCAAAAGTAAGAATCGTGGTGCTCCATCAGAAGCAGACAATAAAACACAGAAATTGCCGATTCATTCTTTGTAGCTCACATTTTTCCACCTTATTTGGTTCAAAAAATAAAGAAAAGTGTGGACATTTCGAAGAACCTTCAATAGATATTTTACTACAGTCAAATGCATTGTCAAAGTTACATCAAATTGTTGCTTTGCTTGAAGTTTGTTGAACGAATCCATTTGGTTCAGTGTCGGTGTTAAAACATTTGCCTTTTAGCTGAGCTCAGGCTTGTTACTCATTCTTGTTTTTTCAACTCCCACCTCCAAAACAGATAAGTAAAAATAAAGCTGAGGACAAGACATGCAAGGAAACTTCACTCTCAGAAGTTACAGAAGATGGAGAGAGAAATGGAGTTACATCTGGAGTACTAGATCCAGACATCAATCCTTAACAAAAGTGCCCCCAGAGACAATAGAAGCCATAACAAAGTTTCCAGTCTAAATGTGAGTTCAAAAGTGATGAGTTATTTGGACATTTATTGAGCCAAAAGAAATCAGAAGAAAGGCCATTTGCAGTAGCTTGTAGACTTAACAAACCTGTTCCCTACAGATGGAGGGAGAGTGGGCCCTCTGTCGGGCCCTACTGAGAGTGGTTTATGGAGTTTCCTCCAGAGGGGAAAGTGAGGCAGAGGTCAGCCTTTATCCCTTGAGGGGGAGTTTTACTTGACGGGTGGAAGTGTACATTTCATGGACCATGTCTGGTGTTAACAGCTGGAGTTGGTCTAAGATACAGTTGAAAGTGGAAGCTTCGGTAGCAAGATAAATGAAAACATTTAATAATTTTCATCTGGCCATCACTCGTCAGACTATGAGTCAGCAAACACCACCCTCTTACTTGGTGACATTGCAGCACGAGAGGCAGGAAAGACAAACCGCCAGATTAACCAAAACCTAACTCCAACATTCAATTGCAATAGTGAGCGAGGAGCGAAGAATGTCATGCGAAAGCAGTTGTGGCTTCGAAGCGGTTATTGTGGTAAAATGAGCTCAGCCATCACCAATATGCTACTTTCAAGATCTGTTCCTGTGAGCTCCGCCGGTGTTTCTAATTTGCGAGGGTAAGTTTGAGATGTGAGGGGAGGGTTTGCTAAAAGAGAGAGAGGGAGAGAGAGACAACTTGTTCCGCCACACTCTGCCTTGACTGGCTGCTGTGAGGATGAGGGGCCGGGCTGGGGTTCAGAAGGTTGGGAAGGAGGTGAAAAAGGCAGAGGAAAAGTGATGGCTCAGAGAGAGAGAGAGAGAAGAGTGGGGTGACCATCTGGTTGGGCTTATTATGTACACACACATGCACACGCAAACACCACCTCTCCCCCATTTACTCACTTCTTACAGTCTGAGCTGAGACATGGGCTGCTGTTATACTGACAGCTCTGGCAGATTTGTCCTGGCCTCAGCACTCACAGGATCTTGCATAGCGATGGACCCTAGAGGCTGGAAGAGAATCTAGGACTGGATACTGGTGATAAGATCTGTTTCCCGAGTGCCTAATGAGAGTCGACGTACCCTGAGGTAAGAACAATTGGAAAGTGACAGAAGATGAGGCGCAAATGTTAAAATTCTTGCTTTGCTTGAAGTTTGTTGTCTACATTCACAAGTTCTACTGTTTGAAGAGATTATCTTAAACTGAACCCTGAAATGTAACATGAAGCTCTGGTCATGGTTAAGGTTAGTGGTCTAATAATTGTGAATCCTCATGTAAACATCATTTCCATTGATTTGGTTCTGGCAAAATGTACCCATAGGCAGTAAAGTAGGATAAACTTTCTGTCTGCAAGACTTTAGCATGTACATTGCATGTCAAAGCTGATAAATGAACACACCTAATGAAGGTTCTTATTTCATGGTTTTATGAGCATCAGTTTGTTTACTCATGTCAGGGATATAAAGATCCTTCAGTAACAACTTGGGGATTAAACTAGGATTTGCTTAAGTACACAGAAGTTACTACTGGTTCATACAAGGGTGTATCTGTTTAACAAATCAGTTCTTGCCTTTAACGTATTATGCTTTATGTTTTTAACAACTAAAGCAAACTGTGTGCCAAAGGTTGACAGACTCGCCTTTGAAAGAATGTGTGTGCAAGGAAACGATTAATGCGCTGCATATTTTTCTATCTTGTCTGACATGAAAAATAAACTCGTTTTTCTGAGTTTAAGCTCAAGCAGTCAGGCGCACAGAGGAGAAATTCTTGTTTTCCTCTCCAGTTAGAGTCAGACCTGCATCACTGAGGTAGCAGATGCCAAGTCAAACATGCTAGGTTAGTGCAAAGTGACAGAGAGAACTGTGTTTGGCTGTGTGCATGTCCATCACCCACTTCCTAAAGGAACATAGACAGTAATTCAGACAAGCTGCTTCACTCTCGTAAGGGTTGTAAATCTAAAAGTTCCAAGGACTTGGGCTTCAGGTGGCTCTAGCTTAAACACTGTTGAATGCTACACAAAAATGCCACTTTGTCTGATTTTATTATTCAGTTTCTCTCTGTAGTCCTTTGAGAGTTTATATCCCACAAAGCGATAAATAACTTGACCGCTGCAGTTAACTTGTGCTGTGGAATCAGGCAGCACAGCGAGGCACCAATTCTCTACAGGGTCCAAAACATGCAAAGAGGTCATTTCGTTCCCCAGTAAATACTTTTTGCACTCATTCACTTACCAAGCCCCCACTAATGTAAAATGTCTTGGAATATAAGGTTCATTGTAGAATACAAGTCTTTTTTCATACTTTACACAACTTGTTGGAAGCATACTGCCAGATCCGCGGTGGCTGAATACAAGAATCTTTCACCTCACCAAAATTCAACTTCCTCCCCTTTTGTTAAAAGACGACATTAACATTTTCATTCATGTTCGTCACCCTGTTTCAGTGTCAGTCTGATCGCACCCCCACCGCCCTCCAGCCCTACGTGGGCAGATCAGTCAGATATGCAAGGCCTCCAAGCTCCCCAAAGCCATGTTAACAAGCACCTTTACAAAAGAGTGAGAGGACTGTTAAACATTCGGGACTGCAGGGGTCTGGAAAGTGTGGGAGGAGGGCAGGGACGAAAGGACAAGGGCCAATGAGAGGGAATTTAAAAAGTACAATCACAAACCATGGATCCCTTGTTTGGGGCAGAATTCTGAAAGACCTCTGCAAGTGATGAGTCGGCGAAAGCCTTTTAAAGTTTGCTGGCTCAGTGCTTCTCTTATTGATGATGGAAAAGAAGGTTTTCTGGGCAAAGTCAAAGGAAATGAGCTGGAGGACATCTTAAAGAAGAATTAACATGTGAGCAGATGTGGCCATTTAAGAAGTAGAGAAAAAAAAAAAGGCTTTGAGGTGCATACATCTGCTTGAGAACTTGGCTAAAGTTCAAGCTTCACATTCCTGTGATTCAGGTCCGACTGTGTGAACCATCCTCGCTGATTCTCAGCCAGCGTTTGAAAGCAGAGTTTATAAAGCCGTGAATACGCTTGGCCCTATGGGGATCCTCCCCTATAGTTACACATGTACCATGTGAAACCCAAGCTGCTCTCGAGCAAGGCTGCATTTTTGCAGGTTATTTTGATCTCATTTGCAAGTCAATAGATCTGACTGGAACAAGAGAGTGTCTCATTTCTTGACCTCCTACCTCTGCTGAAGACAGGTTATCTCTCATTTTTCTGTCACACTTTCAATCCAAAAAAACACAAAAAAAAAACACGTAATTGAAACCAAACAAACTCTTTGCTGAGCCAGTAGATTCGGTTACAAAGGTGCTATTGTTGAGAACATCAGAGACGTTTTATTGGGACGTGTTATGACAAAATCCGCCTGACCTGAAACCCTCGGGCACAGTGCAGTTCCAAACAAATCCACAGCCACCACCATCCATCACACTCGGAGCTGAAAGGGAATCAGATAGCACAGAGGCCACCGTGGCTGACTTGTTCTTGAGGAGGATAAGCTGATCTGAATGACCGGTTACTGTCTGGACTGTCTCGACACTGCCACAGCTTACAGAGAGGCCTGTTTCCATGTGTCTGCACACCTGCACCCATTTGTGCATTCCCTCTGCAAGAAGCAGCTAGACATATAGATATATCACTCTTGGAAAGAGAGCACAGGTTTTAGGCCCTATAGTTGTGTTCAAAGGTTGCGCTCGACTGCGTCTGGTTTTCTCAGCTGTCTCTGTGGGCCTCTGTGCCCTGGCCAGCCACAGGGGGCCTGAGGGAGCTACGCGTTCAGGGGGGATGTGAAGCAAAGACCAGCTTGCTGTATCCTGGTTTGAACTCCCATTTGATCTCAGCTAGAAACCCTCAGCCTGTGAGAAATGACCACAACTGGACACACACTCATTATAGCCATGCTAACTCAGTTCCAAAACGTTTGACTAATAATGAATCACGTGTGACCTCCAGAAACACACACGTTGGTCCTGCTCAGGGTTCCACGATGACCTTAAGAGTGAGGGTTGAGTGTGCATAGATATTTGTTGTACCTATCTCAGTGTTTGCCTAGGAATTTTTTAAGTAAGCATTCAACATAGACCAGCTCTGACTGGCCCTATCACAATTCAAACAGACTCAGGTTGAGCAGTAGGATTTAGAAAATTGCTGTTTAAGGTATAAATATGCCATCTTACTGTAACATTAGTAATAAGAATAATAATAGTAGTAATAATAATCACAAATTCAAAAGTAAATATCACAAAAATCAGTTTCAGTAATGAGCCTTGTGCTATTGGTTGGTGTGTTGCCACATTCAATGAGTGGCTGTAAACAAGCAATTGAAAAATCTGATGCAGACGCATTAAACAGTTTGAAGCTTCCCCTTGATTAATCTGCACCCTGAGCAGTGAGATATGGCTACCATTTTAAGAACTGCCAGTACTAAAATTTACACATTAGTTCAAAGTTGTTATTCTGTGCTGGACTTTGAAGATTAAGTTTCTTCACTGAGTTTATTGTGCAAGTTTTTCCCAACACTTCTTTTTACTGTTGATCTAAAGAAAAGTTACTAACTGAATTTACCACATACAAAATACACCACTGGTCGATTCTTTGATCTTCTTGCTATATTTCTTTCCCTGGTGGTGTGTGCTGTTGGCTCCAATCCACTCCAACCTTCCCGATCCCGGCAGCTACACCTGTCTGGCACATCTTTGTTCAACTGAAAGATAAGAGGAATGATCAGACACTCACTGCAGCAGGTTGGAAAACAAACGGGTCAAAGAGGAAAGGGAGATGAAGGGACAGAAGCTGGGTTGTGGACATTTCCCATATGGTGGGCCTGTTTAAAGGCAAGGGTGGTGTTTATACAGACCTCAAACTCAACTGATCAGGCCAGCTTCAGATCCCAGGTGGTGGCCCCTTGTGGGAAAAAAGGAAAATGTAGAATTTCAGCAACAAAGCCCCCTGTGAACTTACACTATGTCAGTGATTAAAATGTCAGATGTACAATTTGTTTTTTTGTTGTTTTTTTTAACTAAATGTTTCACCAAAAGTGTGTAGCTCTTTCTGTACCTTCGTTTTGCATAAATCTGGATTAGCAAGACCAGGAGGCTAAAGCTAACAGCGACATTTAGATGAGACCACAATGGACTTGTACTGTCTATAACTTCAGTCTCAAACAGGTCATGGTGATTTGATGTTGTGCTACAGACCGTTAAACCGTCGTCATTTTTACATTGCACGGTTATTTACTCAGAAGCTGGTGATTATAGTACTTAGATGGAAAACAGAGGTAGGTGGCGGTGCACCACCCTTACTGTGTGAGACACTTATATACAAACGAACAATATACAGTGGAACACGTGAAGCATTTCCATTCCAGAGTATCGGTTTGATATAATCACAGTGATGTGAAAATTTTAAATACTGATGTGGTCTTCTTGAATGCTGCTTTATAGATTTTTTTTTTCTTTCAAATACTTGAATGTTTTATTTTAGCATACATTTGAGTACTGTTTGCTATTGTTACTAAGATAAGATTAGTAATCTTAGTAACTGATTGACCCATCAGGATTTTGGAATTTCCTAATTGTCTCTGCATCCACAAAAACCAGATGAGAACTCCACGTTAAGCTGCTACCACAATAGCTGTGACAGGGTGTAGTCATCTTTATGACCATCTTTATGAAGTTAAACTTGTCGACAGAAGTGAGCCAAGAAAAGATACTATAATGGGCTTTGAGGGGAAGCTGTGCCCCTGATTATAGACTCAATGAGTGTGATTCAGCTGGTTAACATACGACCCAAAGGAACCTAATTAGATGCATGAGGAAAGTACAGTCTTTATACCTAACCTCTAAATCTTCTTTCCTTTTCCATGTCTCTTCAGTGAGCAGATTCTGATGAGCCTGGCAAGTGCAGCTGGACCAGCTGTCCACCTCCAACGTGGGAAACAGCAGAGGGACTTTATGATGGACCAGAAAGTCAGTAAGCTAACTTCTGGCTTTCAGCGCAGCTCTACGTCTGACGATGACTCAGGCTGTGCACTGGAGGAGTATGCCTGGGTGCCACCTGGCCTTCGACCGGAACAGGTAAGAAGAAAGTGGATGCTTGTTTTCTTGGCTTAGCAGAAGCTATTGGACTTAGAAGTAGGGCCACTCTCTTAAGAAGTGACGTCCATTACTTCACAAACCCTGACTTTCTCCAGATTACCGGAGTGAATGTTCATCTATCCTCCTGATGGAGAATAAAAAGAGCTCTGACCTGATTCTATCTCCCTTTTAGCCCATTTAACTGTCCCAGATAAGTGGTATTCAGCACACTTTGTGAACAACACATCAACTCACAGGAGAATGATGCCTATGGGATGAACAGCATATTTCATGAAGCCTGTTTAGCTCTTTTTATTAGACACAGTTTAACAGGCCATCATGGAGAGGTAGAATAGAGATAATTGAAAAAAAAAAGTCCCAACCCCTTAAACTTTTTTGCATTTTGTCTCACTATCACCTCAAACTTCAATGGCTTCAAAAAGTTTTTAAAAACATCTTAAATGTTTACTTGCATGTCTATTTGGCCGCCTTTATCCTAATACTCCTCAAAACAAACAAACAAAAAGTCCATAAACTAAAAATGAAGAGTTCAAAGTTGAACCTACCAATACATGGTTGTCCACACAAATCAACAGGCCAACCAAGATTAGCCTCAATCAAAGAAGTAGCACAGATGTGAAGATCCACTGCTCGGAAAATTGGCCTTTATGGAAGAATAGCAAGAAGTAAGACATTGTTGAAAGAAGTTTGCCACAAGCCATGTGAGGGGACACCACAAACATTTTAGAGAAGGTGATCTGGTCACTTGAGATCAAAACCGAAGCTTTTGACCTACCTACAAAAAAAGTGTGTGGTAAAATAGTAATATCCCACTTCTGTCTGAGCACACTGTCCCCATGGTAATGCATGGTGTATGCTGAGTCAAGAAGACAGATGGATGGAGTGTTCTCCTTAAAGAAAACCTATTAGAGGCTGCAACGTACTTCAGACTGGGCCAGAGATTCTCTTGCCAGTATGTTTGAGCCCAAACATACTGACTGAACTACAATTAAGTTAGATAGTTGATACGTTAGATTGGTTCAGCTAGGCAACCTATTTCAAGACTTGAAAATTTTTGTTAAAAGAACATGTCTGTTTAATTTAACTAATCTTGGGTTATTTTGCAAATACACCCTTGGTAACATGGTACCATCACAGAAGCCAAGGGTGGTTGTACAAAGGATTGACTCTATGGGGCCTAATGCAAATGCAGGGTGTGCTTTTCAGGTTTGATCTACAATAAGTTGAAAAACTTGCATCATTTTCTTTCCACTTGACTAATTGGTCTGTTCACATAGCATCTCAATAAAAAAGATTCCCGTTTGTGATAGTAGTGTGACAAAGTGGGAAAAAGTTCAAGCAGTTTAAAAACTTTTGTAAGTGGAAGATGTCTGCTTGAGATTATTAGGGAAACTTGCTGTTTCTGAGTGTCAAAGAAGACAACAGGCTTTCTCT
Source organism: Poeciliopsis paucimaculata (assembly GCA_903067055.1). Classification (NCBI taxonomy): domain Eukaryota; kingdom Metazoa; phylum Chordata; class Actinopteri; order Cyprinodontiformes; family Poeciliidae; genus Poeciliopsis; species Poeciliopsis paucimaculata. Next base: position 21,727 of record CAEGAD010097795.1, read on the forward strand.
TAACAAGTCCTGTTAGTTGTGTCTGCAAGGCAGAACTTCTCTAACATCCCATACGTGGGGATTTTTTCCATGTTTCCCTCTTGCTCCTAATATCCCTTTGTCATCAGACTTATCAAAACCAACACGTAGTAGCAGTGAGTGGAAGGTGATATGCAATGAAACATCAGAATGCAATCAAAGAGAACTCAAAAGCATTTTTATTGGGAAAATGCAAAGGTCAACTGTAATGACTTTACTGCAGTCAGTTGTCTAAATGGGCTTTGCATTAGGGGTCATCACTACAGTCTAGAAACAGATAGGTCTTTAGTAATAACTGACTGTTCGCAAGCCCCAGGGGTGCTGGATGAGGGGTAATAGTGGCATAAAGATGTGCATAATTTATGGTGTTTGAGGAGGAATAGGTGGCAAATGTGAATGTAAACTGCCTCATACCTCCAGACGCCCCGAAGCTGCAGGAAGTCCCACAACACACAAAACAGGCACCACCCACCTCTTTATCTGGCTGATTGTAATAGCCCCTCACTCATAAAGTTTAGATTTCATTGGCCAGCCCCAAGGGTCAGCGTCCCAGCAAAGCAGGCTGGTTTTGTCCTACACCTATAGACAAGCTTAGTACTGGCAAATACAACTGTTAAACCGATCCGAAATCCATCAAATAGAAAAAGAAACACTGTATAGGCTAGTGAAGCTATTTGTCTTACTTGCTATGCTTGCATTCTCAACCAATACTTGGGTCATGAGTCTCTTTTGCTCTTACTTTATAGGTTGGAAACAGGAACATTTCAGAACCATTGACATGTTCTATCCAATGATTTGTTTTCAGGTGCAGTTGTATTTCTCCTGTTTACCTGAGGACAAGGTCCCCTATGTGAACAGTCCAGGAGAGAAGTTCAGAATCAAGCAGCTCCTCTACCAATTGCCACCACATGATAATGAGGTGAGAAATATTGTTTGCAGAGTAAAGAACAGCTCATTCCAACTGGTCGTTTTATGTTTAGCAATTTCGATAATGTCGAACACTCTTCCATCTCACAAGATGCTGACACCCCACCCGGAGATTTTTGTACCGCAATCTTGAAGGCAGGTAGTGTAGGCACAGTGTGACATTTGACTTGATGTCTTTATGATATTTGCTGGAAGCCCGCACCAGCAGAATTCCTGTCATAGCAGTGGTTTTTACGAGGAGCACACAGCAGGAGAGAGGCCTGCTGGTTGAAAGAGACTTTATGTGATGCCACCACCGCAGTGGCACCACGGCTCAACTTGGCTGTCTCTCTCCCTTTGTCTTCTACCCTCTTGAATCCACTCTATACACAGACCTTGTTTGTGTAAAGTCTGCTTTCCCTCTTGTTAGGCCTTTGGGGAACATCAAAAAGACCCATTGTAAAAATTTGCTTCTCAAACAGGGGCAGTGGGTGGAGATCTGTTGTGGGGGCTAGGAAGGGCAAGCTGGGGTCAACAGTCGCTTTTGTTCATTGCACTCTGGTATTCTCTTGTCCCTTTATCCAAACTTACCTAAGTTCATAAATGTTATTACACACCCACATTCCTGCAACACGATATTTCAACAGGCATCAAATAAAAGATCAAATCAGTGCAAAAATATTTTATGCCTCTTTGCTTCTAGAATGAGAGAACGTGGCAAATACTGGCTTAAGCCTAATGCATCAAATGGTTTTATTAAACATAACCTAGCATCTTCTTTTCCAGGTTCGTTACTGCCAGTCACTCAGCGAGGAAGAGAAGAAGGAGCTGCAGATGTTCAGTCTCCAGAGGAAAAAGGAAGCACTGGGAAGGGGAGCTGTGAAACTGATGCCTCGCAATGTTCAAAATGGCATTTGTGAGCATGTGAGTCATATTCTCTACATGTTTTTTATTGCTAAAGAAGTTGCTTTGTGATCAAGAATCAAACTCATACTCATCAAAAATGACTAACCTCATCTACAGTTTCTTGTAACAAAATATAAACAGCAATTCTCAAGTCTTGACATAGATTCTTAATTGGGTGTAAGTTCTGATTATCAGTGGACTATTTTAACACACAAATATGTTCTGTTCAGAGGTGTCCTGTAAGAGACACATACGCTCTAGTCCCAATTTCTTTGCAGTTTCCAACACACTTCCAGTAATGACTCTGCATTTAACTCTCTTTTCTGTTATGTGGGGTTTTGATGAGTTGCCATCAGCACTCAGTACCTCACAAGCAGTAATATCACCCTGTGAATGACCTAAATTGGAATACATGAATGTTTGGGCTGGAGCCAATTCCAAACCAAATTTCTACCATCTTAAACAATTCTAATATTAAAAAAAAAAAGAAAAAAGGAATAATAGTAATAATAAAAATATAAATATTTCAATGAACATACAAATGGGATTTAATTAACCCTTTACACTGCAGTAATTTCGCCAAAGATAGCTTTGGCTTTGCTCTGAATAACAAAGTTGAAGTACAACTGATATGTAATTCCATATGTTAAAATCAGCCTGTTATGCCTTTGACTGCAGTGTGGTGAGAATATGAACGGCGGGGAAATGGGAGTGTTTGCCTCAAGGGCGAGTTCTGGGCTGTGCTGGCACCCAGGATGCTTTGCCTGCTCAACATGCAATGAACTGCTGGTGGATTTGATCTACTTTTACCATGATGGAAAGATCCACTGTGGAAGGCACCATGCTGAGTTGCTTAAACCACGCTGCTCAGCCTGCGACGAGGTACAAACACAAGAGTGATATGTAGTAAAACACAACTACAAGTCTTTATTCTGTTGGTATCTACTATTTCTCTCTTTCAATGCATTTGTTTTGTTTGTTTTTTTCCTCACCATAGATCATCTTTGCTGATGAATGCACAGAGGCAGAGGGGCGCCACTGGCATATGAAGCACTTCTCCTGTTTTGAATGTGAGATCATTCTTGGAGGACAGCGTTACATCATGAAGGATGGTAGACCCTACTGTTGTGGCTGCTTTGAATCGCTGTATGCAGAATATTGTGAGGCCTGTGGAGAACACATTGGTGGGACATCTATTTAACATAAATTCACATATTTACAAAAATCAACACAGTCTACCTTGCTTATTTATGTTCATATTTCCTTCTGTCCAGGCGTTGATCATGCTCAGATGACCTACGATGGACTCCACTGGCACGCCACTGAGAACTGTTTCAGCTGTGGCCAGTGCAAGAGTTCTCTCATCGGTTGTCCTTTCCTGCCACACCAGGGTCACATTTACTGCTCCAAGGCCTGCGCTCTTGGGGAAGACGTCCACGCCTCTGATTCTTCCGACTCCGCCTTCCAGTCAGCGCGTTCACGTGAATCCCGCTGCAGCGTTCGGTTGGGCAAGAGCAGTCGCTCAGCTGACCAATGCAGACAGTCACTCCTCTTCTCTCCCTCTGCCAACTATAAATTCCCAGGAATTAGTGAAAATGCTGAGGACACCTTGACGAAAATGACTCACTTGAACTTGTCAGATGAGCATTTGTGGAGAGAGCGTGGAGAGGAGACCGAGGTACCGGAGGACCAGGAGGAGGAGTGGGCTGAACATGAAGACTACATGACCCAGTTATTATTAAAGTTTGGCGATCATGGAATTTTTCAGCAAACTAGTGACTCTAGACCCACAGATTTCTGGATAGCTGAAATGGACGTTAAATCCAAGCAGGAGTCATCAAAAAAAAAAGGTTTGGTCAGTAAGAAGTACCAGGCCGACATGTACTGGACACAATCACAGGATGGCTTGGGGGACTCTGCATATGGTAGCCATCCGGGACCAGCGAGCAGCAGAAAAATCCAAGAGCTGGAGCTGGATCAGAGTGCTGGAGGAGGTCTACCTGGAGAGGAGCCACAGTGGTACACCAACTCTTTGGAGTGCATCACAACGGAGTTCAAAAAAACTGATCAGAGCGCTCGGGACTCCGTGGAGTCTCTTGCTCTCTCTAATATTACTGGTGAGTAGGCATAAAAGAAAATGTCTCGACAGACTCCCGTCTTCATTTTGAAATTGTTTGTAATTGGTTTGTCTCTTCTCCAGGGGCTTCAGTATGTGGAGATTATAAAGTAAGGCCTCAAGTGTATTCTCTCCAGGCACTTCATGACTATGAGGCAGAGGACTGTGATAAAACCAGCAACATGGGTACCCTCAACTCGTCCATGCTACATAGAAGTGCAAACTCCCTAAAAAGTCTGGAGGAAGATGTTACAGAAGTAGCAGAAGTCCCATTGCAGGAAAGGCCCAAACCTCATGTGCCTGCCCTGAGAAGGGCACGCTCACAGTCTAGGCCCCAGCAAGTCAAGTTCTCAGACGATGTCGTGGACAATGGCCATTATGGCGACCTTCCGTTACGTCAGCCCCCTATGAGTGAACGAACTCGCAGGAGAGTGTACCACTTTGATGACCAGGGGCACAACCTTCAATCTGGTCGCCACAGTCACCACCACAGGAGGCGTCGCAGTCGTAAGTCTCGATCTGACAATGCTCTTAATCTGCTACCCAAGGAAAGAGCACCAATGTGCTACAAGATGGACCATAGAGGCAGTTCGCTTGGACCAAAGGGACACCAAGTCTTCCACGGTCACCTCAATTCAGCAGCCATGTCGGACTACAGACTCCAGGGCCCGGATAGGGGAAGATTCTTAGGATTGTACGGCGACGATGATGACTGGTGTTCAACATGTTCTTCTTCATCTTCTGATTCAGAGGAAGAAGGCTTTTTTCTGGGACAGCCTATACCTCAGGCAAGACCACACAGACATTATTACACTGACGACTTAGCCAGCCCCATTGCAGGCAAGACTATTCCTCCTTACGACCAGTGGACCAAGTCTAAAAAGAAAAAAGGACGAAAAGGAAAAAATTGTATAATTTCATAGGCTTTGCTGAGCTTTATGTAATGCTGCCACTCACAATTGTTTCTTTCATTAATCATTTAAAGTACAATAGCAGTTTGCTTGCTAAATATTGCCTCACCGCACTCACTTTACCCAGGTAGTGGTGTTGGACACTATATGTCTGTGGCATTACAAAACAACCAGTAAAGTATTTTATTGTAATACATATTTATAACACACAATCTACACAGTGCTAGTGCTTATTTAAAATGCTATTGTGATATATAAACTGCTGAATGGAAAAAGAGATTACTATTGATGGTCTTTGTAACAAATAGCATAGATCCCAAACTATTGGCAGTTGGTTCGGGACCATTAAATGTGGATTCATGTAGCCTGCGACTCTTCAATTGTGTTGCGTCCAGGCCTGCGTGAGTTCAATTCAAAAGCACTGTGTGAATTACGCTTCTTCACCGAGGAGTGTACCAATGGTTTCACTGTATCGTAATCATTCAACATATACTGTGTCATTGTACAAACCGGAAAATAAGGCCATAATTTATAATGGTAATAAAATATGTCTACATAATGATTTTTGTGCTGTTGCAAGATATATTAAATCTTATAATGTAAAGGAAAAGAGGATTTGTTTATTTCTAAGGTTAGGAATTTGAAACAAAAAGAAGAAACTCAACTTCAATTAAGAATGAGACCAAAACACATGAACACTAAATGATGCTCACATTGGAAGCAGCAATAAAGTTGTACCCTAATTATTGAAGTTAATTGCACTTACAGCGGAACAAGCAAAAAAAGAAGAAAAAAAAAACTTCAAAAAATTATTATAATACATCATTAAGAAGTTCTGCTAGAACCTGAAGGTTATTTCATCTCAAGTAGTTTTGTTAACATAATTCATGATACAAATGCAAATAAAAGTTCAAAGTTGGTATGGATATAATTTGCTAAAAATATTTTCTTTTACATTTGGTTGCTTTTTAATACATTAATACTGTATGTACTTCACTGTAACATTTTTAGTCATTTACAAAACCTTCAATCTGTAGAATTATGATAAACAGAATGTGTGAAAAACATGAATAAAAGATTAGATTTTTTTTTTTTTAGTCCTCAGATTTTCAGCTCATGTCCAAGTGACTTTACATTGTCATTTTTAGCAGTCTGCCATGACCATGTCAGGCTGTCGCGTCCGGCTGCGCCAAGATCTCGTCCAGCTCCACCACAAAGGCTTTAATGGCATCTAGGCAGTGTTGCCGGATCTCCGACAAGTTCTTGTCCAGCGGAGCTTGCAGCAGACCATCCAAACTGGGCTCCTTGTCTACCAGCATCTTCACTACTGTGCGGAATGTTTCACAGTCCTGCCTGTAATTCTGCACATCAAAGAATAAGATTAAGACACGCAAAGTCAATGCAGAACAAAAAAATGAAGTCACAGTAAAGTTAAATCACAATCTATTGTTTATTGTCAAACCCAATATTAAGTTAAGGCAAAACTTACTTTAATCACCCAGGTAGTGGTGTTGGACACTATATGTCTGTGGCATAACAAAACATGCCACAGACATCATTACTTTTTGATAAAAAATGTCAATAAAAGCTTTATTTTGACCAATGGGAAATATGATTACAGTATTGCACTTTCAGTGCAATATTTTGCAAATTGAGACACGTAGATGCAACAATTACAGTATTCCAGAATGTTTTTAAAATCAAAAGTTTATAATTCTCCAGGATTAAAAGGTTCTCTGTAGAGTTCTGCCCATATCTGAATTATAAAAACATAAAAATTGTTATAGATCATTAAAAATGGCTTGATTGATAGATTGAAATGGTTAGTCAGTCAAATGAACTAAATAAAATATGGGTTGATGGTTCAATGGCTGGGTGAACACATTGACAGATGAATGACTAGGTGGACAGATGGAAAAAGAAATGGACGGATGGGTGGAAGACTTCAGTATGGTGAGTAAAGATTTAATTTATTATATTTTTTTGTCCATAATAGCTTTTCCTTGGTATAATTATCCTGAAAAATGTTTAAATAAAATTCCAGACTCCTCTAGAATGCTAAGAAATCCAGAACAAAAAATTGCGGCAAGGCAGAAATAATTTGTAAACCAGTGCCTCCTGGATGACAGTTGCATTAAAAGAAGGATACGTATTAAGATTTATCACCAACCATGCAAAAACGTTAACCTCATAAGTCAGTGCCTCTGTCACACAGCTGCTTAAATTCAATGAACCGCCTCATGTCTAACCACGACCCCAATGATCCCAGGTCTGCTTTATGGACGTATTCTGTGAAACAGGTGTGTGAATGAGAGTGTATGCGCCAATTCAAGGGCCTGTCTGCCCAATAAGAAAAGAGCGAAAGGTGTCGGTCTGTTTGTAGCATTTTTTCACATCCACCTGATATTTTACTGCTAACCTAAAATGGTTAAGTTCTTTATACAGAGTTCCAGGTGCAATCTTGCAATGTCTTTATCACCTGGGGATGGAAAGTGAGGTCCTATATTGAAGCTGACAAGAGGTTTAGAGCTACGCCATAAGGCACAAGAGCACTACGGGACCTCAGAGCTTAAATTACCTCATTTAATATTCATCACTCAAACCTTGCCTTGTAAAATGCACTACTCATAAAGTCTACATTATTTTTCCTTTTTGTCATCATCTGCTGATAGCAGCTGGTCTGGTCGAAAACAACAAACTTATCTTAGTGCGCCCCAGTCAGAGCGAATCAAATTTTATGAAGGACATTCAAAATAAAGGTCAAAATCTGAGCGGAAATTCAAAAAGGGTGGGTCTTTAAATACACAGAGAAGGACAAAGAAACACAAACAATGTGACGTTTAACCTGGAACAATGAGGATGGAAACTGTTCACCACATGACAACCATCTGCTGTGCTTGCAACTAAAAGAAGCAGCCGATGTTAAAAACAAAAAAGAAAAAGAAAAAAAAAAGCTGCATATAAGGACAGAACAAGTCAGGGGATGAGTTCATTGTTATTATAGGAGATAAAAAGAAAAAGCAAGAAACGAATCAAGTCACCAAGAGATCATACACCAGTTTAATTTTAAACTACTCATAATACATCTGCAAAGACATTTCCTTCTTCAAGCCACCTTTGATTGTTCGCACATAAACTCCAATAGGCCGGCTCAGTGAATGGATGACGGCTGTTACAGTGGAGAGTTACCACTGTAACCCACCACACTCTTCACACATACCTTCCAGGTCAGCTCTGTGACCACCTTGCTTGGTGGTTCAGACGCATAAAGGCACAAGATTAACCTCAAAGTGCCACACTTGATGTACTTCACTGCACTCTTAGTAAAACCTTAAGGGAGCATACTTATCAGTATGTGAATTTCTTTAAGCAGAAATAGGGATTATTACTACTTTTAACACGGTTTTCTTTTGGATCCTGTGTAAACACCATGATAATGTGTTATCTTTATGTTGTCCTATGGAGTTGACATACCAGCCAGGTGTCATTTTCTGTGGCGTTATTTAATGACCTTTTGCAAGTACGTCACTTAATCACCCAATACATCAGAAGAAAGGAATCAGAGTACTGAATGGGTACTCTGATTGCAGTTGCGATCGTTTTCCCTGGTTGTTTTTTGCTGATACAGCCGTGGCGTCAACTTGTTCAAGACGAGTGAATTTATCTGTGGAAGAAGCACGCCTACTTGTTGCTCATAGAGAAAGTTTACCTGAATTCACGTCACATGATGTGCACAACTATGACAAAAACAACAGTGACACTTAAACCGGAATAGACTTAAAAACATACAAAAAAAGTCTAAAGGTTTACCAGTTTTTTTATATACATGGTAGGCTACATAATGGGGGAGCATTCTATACATAGTTACAAATGATTGGATGTATACCTTCTCTATAATGCAATATTTCATTGCGTCTTACTAATCTTGCCACCTCAAACAGTATATAAACGTTAATCTTCTTTCCTTATAAAAAATGTTCCCTGCAAGTCTGCGAATAAACCGAGGGATACCAGTCCTTATGATTGACGGTTGCTATTTGTTTCCATGTTCCTTCCTCATCAAAAGGTATTGCTATGATAAAATGACAACTTTGGTTTCCATCTTTGTTCGCTTGTGCAGCCGACCACGCAGCACCCCATTTATTTTTTGCAGTGACATCAACTGAATAAACACAATATAAGACTACCAACAGTCGGTTTTTTGACAAGCTTTACAGTAATCAATCTGCGGTCCATCATGGCAGAGTGGGTCACTTTCCGAGGAGTGTGATGTCACTTGCAAAGGGTCAACATTCTCTGCAACACTAAAGAATATACAGGAAAACACCAATTACTCCTGGTAATATTGGCCGTAGGACAGTATTCACTGTACACGAACAACCACACACATTGGGAAAGGCGAATCCAATCAACTCTGACAGAAATATTCCAGACTGTGGGAAATGTTTGGACTCAAATGCATGCTTTTATGTCTGCAGATCATGTTCAGTGATTTTGAGGCCGAGCGTAATGACAGTGTTTAGCCTGACCACAAGGAAGTGGGGCACTCACAACACGTGTGGCCAGCTGAGCTCAGGGTCAGCCTCATTCAGCAGCGCAACTCGACTCCTCAGTTCTCTCTCAGCAAGAAAAAAGCAACGGCCATTGCTCATCATCTCTATATCCTCACAGAAATTAAGCACAAGGACGGCAAAACCCGTTTCTGGTGTAGAGATGAAAGAGAAAACAGATGCTAAGTGGGACACAAACATCTTGTCCCACAAACCAGTATCCCTTCCAAATCACTTCACTGTTGATTGAATGTTTGCCATCTCTCTAAACAAAGTCTTCTCCTTTTATCTCCCAAGCTACACTGCTGAGAGCAATTAAATGTTCACTTTATTATTCACCATTACACAGAAAAGCAGTCAAACTTTGGACCTTTTCACAGGCACATTCAAACAACACATAGTTTGAAACTTTATTTTTATTTCATGAATAAAACTCTTGAAAAGTGTAGCCTAGAGTGTGTGGAACCACATTTTTTAACCGAATAGTTTTAGCTCGGTCAAAGTGGGTGCAGAACATCTCAAAAATTTTTACCCACTTTATTGCAGTATCCTTATTGATACTGCGCCTTTTCCTATCAGCTTATGTAGTCATGTCTCGTCAGGTTTGCAGTTGTACCAAAGTTTTTTCATCTTTTATTCTCCACAACTTTAAAGCTAACCTGTCTGCTGTGTGGTGATGGTCTTGGTGATGGCAGTTTTTCTTTTTTACTCAAGTTCTCAAACAAACTTCTGAGGCTTTAACAAACCACGTTTACAGTGAAATATAATTACACGCAGCTGGTGACATCTGAAGACACGTTGCACTGGACTTTGAAGAGATGGCAGAGTAAAGGGGTATGAATACAAATAAAGAATAGAAATAAACTTTTTTGTCCACAGGTAAGAAAATTTAGGTTTAGCAAGCAGTAAGCAGAGCATTGGTCAGGTTTATATCTAAAAAAAAAAGGTTGAAAAGAATTTACCATTTATCTTCCACTTCACTTTAATTATGGCACGCTGTGTTGGTCTATTCCACAGAATCCCAACATGACAAAATATGCATGTTTAAGAGGTATACATACTTTTATGCGCATTTCAAAGATTTAACAAACTTTGCTGGACAAGAAGTTGGCCCAGAAATTACCGCAGCGAAGATAATAAAAGATAATAAAATTGCCGCTTTGAGACAATTTTCACTTAATACTAACACTGCAATTGGAAGACGTTTGAAGTATTCAAAATAAAACAATGAAAAACAATAAATAAAAAGGGAACAAGAACCACACACAGCCAAAACTACTAATAAAATAGATTATGATTGCCCTTCAAAAAATATCAGACTGGAAATGATCAAAATCATTTTTAATTTATCATGCAAATAATCGATTAATTACTTTAGACCCTCGTACACCCTTTAGGAAGTGAGAAAATTGTTGCAGTGGTTCGCCTTCAATAATTTCCTCTTGAAATTGGGAGCCACAAGCTGATGTTAGAGCTTGATAGAACGGTGGCCACACAGGACGGGCCCCTGGAGCAACTGGCAAATCTGGGGTTCTGAAATAGGAATCTCGAAAAGCGGGCTTGTACGCAAATAGGATGTTTGCCGAGGTCCAAATTGTGAACATGCTGCGAGGAGCGTCGCTGGAATACTGCGTGGGGGTTGGGCAGTTCGAGAGGCACACATGGGGTCTCGCATGGACATTTTTGTGAGTTCAAATGAGCAGTGAGGCAGGCAGGGGTCCTGCATAATAAGGGAAGTAGGGTAATGATTTGAGGGCTGGTATGCATTAGGGGATATTAAAAGAGCCATTTTAATCTCTCAGGCTTCAAACCGGACCTCACAGTGGTCGGCCTAATAGTCCAAATGGACACGTTTCATTTGCACCGGATGAAAGGAGTTCCTGGAATAATATTCCCACACTTTGTTTAGGTCATGATTTCTCTTTCACTTCGCAATGCTGTACAGAGGTTAGTCTCTTTAAAAAAAAACTAAAAAAAAAACATTGGTGTAGTGTGACACCTTAAATCCCTTAACCTTAGCAGGGCTGCAACTAACAATCATTTTAGTTATCTATCAATCGGTTATTTTGACGATTGATCAAATAAAATAAATTAGCAAAGTAGAAATTTGATTTTGACCTTTTTATACAATATTATAAATACATTCAAAATGAACAAATAAACAATTACATTTCTCTTTTAAATGAGATTTTTTTTTTTTCGCCAAAAATGCAATTAGTGATAATTCGTAGCAAAGAATGCATCTGCAGAGAAATACAATACTTTGCCAAAAACATCAAAATCTCAGTTTTTACTGATTGATTTGTTGACTTTTAAAAAAAAAAAAATGTTATTAACCGATTAATAAACAGATAGCAAAGGGTTATTAATAGACTTTCTTTCAGAGAATTTGAACTGGGAAAAGCAAAATCTATGCCACATGGGTTTTGGGTAGTTTTTTCCTAATTTATCTTAAATAAATACAAAATCTATATATTTTTGTAGAGATTTGACTTTTTTTGCTCTGAATGGGTCATTCTTTTCTTAAATAGCCTTTTCTGTCTGAATGCTACAGCTAGCAATAAATAGATTACTAATGGATTCATTGTATCAGCCTTAAATCTTAGTGAGGATGTTTTGGTCCTTTTCGCCTTGATAGCAACCAATAGGAGCAACTCTTTCAAACCAGGAGGAGCAGGTGGTCCGACTCTAGCCACCACCTGATCCGTCCGTCCACAACAGCAACATCTGTGTGCGTGTGTTTCACAACACCTGGGCCAGATGTTACAATAAAGGAGCAGTCGGAGTTTCATTCTCTCACCATGTCTGTGGAGACAGCTAGAAAGGGAAGGGTGAGCATGTGTGCACTAATGCCAAGGGATGCAGCACAGTGTGGGTGGGCCACCTGCATCCTGCAGGGCAATTCCTGCCCTGCTTTAACAGGAACAGATAAGTGGTACTGTAGCATAAAGTGATGAATGAGCGGGAAAAATGTGCAGCTCCGAATAGCACGGCCTCAACAGAAGTCCCAATCTGAGGAGCTGTGGACTCTCCTCAGACTTTTCATGAACAGAACACTCTTCTCATGTAGGCAATTTTTTTAGAGCCGTTAAAAATTTTATACCATTTTCGTTTTTACAGTTTATAGTCATTTTAATGAGCAGAGCGCTCATTAATGTTACTGCTGGTGAGTTGGCTACAGGTAGGCTGCAAATGTATCCAGGATGCAATAAAGATGCATGAGAAAAATGTCAAAATGCATCTAAATCAATGCTAGAAAAGAGGATAACAAGGTATTAATTTGCACCCGCTCGAGAAAGCAAGTAGATAGGGGTCATATTCTGTCGCATTTCATATTTCTTAAATACGACAGATGAATTACGTTGGATTGGATTGCAGCATTTTACGTCTGAATTTGATAAAAATTTATTTAATAGATAAGATATTCTGTTTCCGTTGACCATATAATTACGCAAATTGGAATTCTGAAAATAAATATGTTTAATGGAAATCACTAAATTAAAAAAAAAACAACAACAAAAAAAAAAATGTTTTAATAAAAAGCTTTTGCGCCAGAACGAGGTGGTTTTTCCATTATTGTAATTAGCATTTCACAAAACTACAACGGGAACCCTTTTTCCGTATCACACAAGTCACGTGGTCAACAGCCGGCTGTTACTACTGGCAGAAAAGATGAAGAAGACAACAGGAAGTGGTAGGTTGATAGTGGCACAGAGTGTTATTTGATGACTTGTCGCGAAATACACAATGGTTTTAAAATGTGGGGAGAAAACAGTTTGTTTATGGGTAAAAAAAAACACCATTAGAAGGGTGAAAATGGCAACATGTGGGTACGGAGTGCAAGTAGGAATTGGGGAAGAGATTAATTGGGGCTGAATTTACCAAGACAGCAGTATCATTGTTCACATTCAAGAAAAAGGCAAATCTGAAGCGTAAAGTAGTGTAAAGCGCATCAGTATTAACTTACAGGCAGATTTGTCCAACATTTCTGGAAAATATTTCGGTTAATGTTTGGTTCTAAACATTTTCCATTTGAAATAAAAAAAAGTTCAGGTCTGAAAGAGTCAACAGGAATCACAAAGGTTTTGCCACTTTCCGAGTAAATGTTCTTACCTTCTCAATTTCAGCAACTTTAGCCTTAATGGCCTCCGATCGACGTGCCTTTAAGTCCTCCTCTGGCGTCAGCTTTGGCTCCGTGCTGGCAGCCGCGACCTCCTCCGTCTCTGCTGCAGATGCTGATGGTTTTTCCTGGCAGGCCAAAGGTCGAGGGTTAGAGCAGAGGTCAACCGGTTTAGAAACTGGCTCTGATTTCAAAGCCTTTCAAATAGAGACAAGTCTGCTCTCTTACAGGTGCCAGCATCTTGTTTGCATGCGTCTCTTATTAAGCGATCTGCACGGCAATGAAATAGCAAAATCTTGGAATAGCTTTCTGGTAATAGCATCCTGACAGACATTATGAAAATAAGTTATACTTATATTCAACAAAAAGAAATATCTTCAAATTTTGTACATTAAACAATTTATTTTGGGTGTCATTTAGGGTACACAAAGAGAAAAATATGAAAAGACTTTGCATCTTTGACAAAGTCAGTATTTGCATCGACTTATAAATGCTCCTACTTAATATCTCACCTAATTGAGCTGTCTGAATATATATAATAAGAACATTTTAAAACTTTGATTTTTGCTGAACTAATCAGTAAAGTGACAAAACAAATCTGATAAGTAACAAAATTAAATCTCTATGAGAGTCATGTACAACATTTTAATATCCTCAGATTGTCATGGTCCAGGCTGAGGAATACAAATAATCAAAAACTGTTAGGCATAACTGAAGATATCCGGATCTGTTTGACTTCGTAGCATAACTTTAGAAAATTAAAGGGATATTCTGACTTTTTTTTTTTTGCCATAGATTTCTCTGAACTTTAACAAAATATTCAACTGACCCAGAAAAGTAAATTTGCATCCATGTACCTCAAGTTAACATGGTTAAGTTAACAAATAAAAATAATGTCTTTGTTGAATTTTATAATAAGATTCATTACATTTAGTTAATAACAATAAAAAAAAAAATACACTGGGGATATTATTGTTACTTGTCCATGAAAAGGTAAATGGGTTGATCTCTTTGCGATAACCATCACTTACTGTATTAATTGGTGATATTATAAAGCATATAATCATAAAACGTAAATTAAGTTTTTTCATAATCAAAAGCAACTTTTCACTGCAAAGCTGTTTGACCCTCTTAACTTTAAATGTACGAATCACTTCAGCATAGAAAGGTTTTAAAACCAACGAATATAGACCAGTGTCTACCTGTGATAGTAAACATACAAATTACCCCCAAAAAACTGTTTTCAAACTTTATTCACAAAGGCAACATTTTTCATTGTTTTATAGTTGAACCAAAATGGCTGCACAAAAAAAAAGAAAAAAAAAGAAGTTTAGATTGGCATTTTTACCACAACATGCTCCTAAAAATGCTTTCATAGTTGCATATAACAACAGAAAATGAGTGAAAAAGCAGCAAGAAAACCTACAGAAGAATGGCAAGACTAATAATCAATGAAGCCATGCGGGTCTGACTCTTCAGAAGAATTAAGAGTGGCCTAAAACTTTTGCACAGCGCCATATAGACTTGAATGTGTGCAGATCAAATATTTTACCTTAGCAGAGAGTGAGCGGTGAGGAGAGCCCTCTGCAGAGCTGCTGGGAGTGTAGCTCTTTGTTGTGTTGGACTTGTCTATGGAGACAAAATCATGAAAGGGCTACAGTTCATAATCATTCTCATATCCCAACAGTAGACACAAAGGTCTGACAAAAATTAGGCAACTACAGTCAGGGTGGCTACAGCGTTCTCTCAATTACTCTTTTACTCTTCTCCCTATTAAAGCGAAGCCTGGAGGAACATCTTTGTGGGTTGTCATCTGGAACAAATGTCGCCTTAAAACGCAGCATGTTTCTTCATGTAGGGACTGCAATGCTCATTATGTCTTTTTTTTTTTCCCTCCTTGAACTACATTGTTTGACATTAGCCACAAAACCTCGTTTATCCCTACACGATAATAAAGTCATGGCATGAAGATTAAGCTGCAAATGTCTCATCTGTTTTTATTTTTACTCTAATTGTGTGGGTCTCCCAAGTAAAAGAAAGATGATTTTGTGCAATTCAGCCGTTTGGAAATTGTCCCCGTTTTGTCCTCATTTGGCCACACCGCTTTCACTTAAAAGAGAACGTAGATAAACGTCGGCCGTTTTGTCATTGTTTGAAACCATCAAAAGTGTTTTATTGTGATTAGAGTGAGGTAATGTTGAGTTTTTCCATGCATAGTTAGAGGCACAAATACCCATTCACAGGTCAAAGGTTTGCTTCAAACAAACTGTACGCCGACATCTTTGAGCTCTGAGCTGCTACTTTTGTTCCTTCACAAATTCAGGCAGGTAAACTACCCTTCCATCGGAATAAAAAAAAACAAACAAAGAAACTGAAGATCCAATAGGTAGTTTGTTTTGAACACAGTGATATTAATGAGGATATGTGACATAGAGACAATACTCTCTGCTACCAGGCAGTTTAAACATTTCTGAGTATTCTATTATAATTGAATACTCCACTGTAATCTGTGAAATTTTTCAAACAAAAACCTACCAGTTGGTCTTTGGCTGTGAATAAGTCTTATCAGAAACAACAAGTGAAGTAATAACTGCTCCTGATTCAGGATTTACGTTTTCTAGATTTTTGAACCAAAATCTAGAAATCGAAATTTGTGTGGTCCTCTCAGCTGTTTTGAAGTAAACAAATCAAAAAGAAATTAAGTAAAATAACAGATTGAGGAGACACAGCTAAGGCTGCGCATTTACTGCTCGCACGGTGAGGAAAAGGTCATGTTCTGCATCCCAGGACAAACCACCCCAATAAACCAAAGGTATCCTTTTTCCCACCCTTTAACAGAGCCTGTGTGCGTTTGTGTGTTGTGTTCATGTAATTAACATCCCAAGATGTTACAGCCCACCCTGACCCTTCACATTACACACCTCCTCTAAAAACAGATGCTTTACCTGGAATGAGTGAATTCCTTTCTTTTAATTGTTCGTGTCCGTTTCTGAAACATGGGAACATTTTTGTTCTGATGCTGCAACAGGAGAATTACTTTCACAGGTTACGTGTCATGTAAAGTGTTACGTGCTGCACTCCTTCTGTAATTTGTTTGTGCTTTAAGTCTTAAGTGAAAACTTTTAGGTTGTGCCTTATAACGCAGTGTCAAATGGTTCAAAGTGGCGGTCTGTTACGAGATGTCATAAAAGCCATTGGTCACCGGGTCAGGCGGTCAAATTCATTAGTGCCGGGGTCCAAGCACAAATTTACAATCGAAGACGAAACACAGCGGAGGAGAGTTCATGATGGGTTCAATCGAGATCAACACCAGCCTGACTCGTGTTTTGGTTCACCGGATAGTTTTGCTCTGGCGTAAATTAAATGAGAAAACCAACACCGTGTGATCTTTAAGACATTTGAGAAATTGCTTAATGAAAACCAAATCAGGGCAACCTGAGGGCTACCCATTTTCAGGAGCGTCACTCATCTGGCCACACTTACGCTTCTGCTGGTATGTGTAGCCTCTGTCCCTGTCGGGAGAGGAGCTCCTGTTGGAGTTGGATCCGGATCGGCTGGGCGGATGGCCTTCCCTCCTTCCAGGTGAGCGCTCCCGAGTGATGACCAGGGATTTAGAGGGCCTGTAGTCCTCATAATCCTCCCTAGTGTATAAACATTAAGCAGTGCAGTGAAAATTTGACCTATTTACATCTGAAGTTCAGGACATTTTTTTTTCATATCAAATATTAAGTGGGAGTAAATTCACATATCACATCAAAGCTTTTATGGAAAGAATAAAGTGAACAAAATGGATTTTGGAGCTAAAACAAGCCACAAATCTAATGAGTCGTGAATATAGTATTTGCATGTGGGGAGAAAAAAAAAAAAAGCATTTTTGGTTTCATCTGACCCGAGCTGCATGATTCTGAAAACTTTTGCAAGGCATTACATAAACAAAGGAAAGCTGAAAGCTAATTAGCAATTTCCCTTCACAAGTGGAAAAAATATATAGCAATTTATCAGTCCTGTTAACAAAACCAACTGTTTGTGAACTCTGTTGTTCACTACTTGTGAAGTTAGCGACATGTCTGATGCCCACCTTGGAGGAGGACCACTCCCTCGACCTCTCTTTCGGAGATTGTGACCTCTGCTCCTGTTCCTGAAATCAGGGAAATTAAAAAAAACAAAAAAAGAAAAGAAAAAAAACAATGGAAATGAAAAAGACAAGCATTCTGTGTACAATTAGGTTCATCCTTCAGGATTAAGATAAAAATTTTAGCCAAAACTTTTAAAAAAAGTAAAAATAGTACCCACGTTTTGCCACCTTCAAGCGGTGTTCGACAACACATTACTCTTGCTAAATAGCATTAGAAAAAGAGTACTTTCCCAACCCTGGTCATCAAGGCACACTACTACTACTACTACTACTTCTACTTCTACTTCTACTTGATATTTATTGGCGGTTAGCATGAAACCGCCACCAACTATCAAGGCACACTGCCCTGCATGTTTTAGGTATTTCCTTGCTTCAGTCCACCTGATTTCAATTGATGACTGATTAACAGGTGTTTGTTGAACTACAATCAGTTGAATCAGACACTTTAAAGCAGGGGAACCTCTAAAACATGTAGGACAGTGAGCCTTGAAGACCAGGGTTGGGGAAACACTGATTGTCTTGGGAATTGCCGTAGGTAAGATCAAACCAACTTTCCCTCTTAATGTTGAAAATAAATGATGTTTAAATCTGATTAAAATGCCTTTGAGAGGTGAGCAAGCCAAAGTCAACAGACACACATGTGTCTGTTTGCCTGGAAAAGAAGCTGTCCAGCTGGCTCTCCTCTCAGAGAGGGGTAAAGTGAGTGGAGGGGAGTTTGGCTAAGTGAGTAGACACTAGTGCCCTTTGTCCTCTTCTTTGGCCTGGCATGACTCCTATACTGCTACCAGAAGCTGCTGGTATGCACAAGCAGCAAGGAAAGAGGCTCGTTGATGGAGTCATTATAATTGCTGAACTGCTCTGAGAGGGATTTAATTTCTGCAGTTAAGAACACTTGATGCAACTGTACTTATTAATGTGCTCCAGGCTTATTGCATAAAAATAAAAAGTTTATGAATGCTTCTCATGTTCATCATCATAGAACGGAAGGCTCCCTCCATCTGGTGGTCAAATTGGTGAATTACAACATAAATGCAGTGGCGGTTTTAATAGCCAGGAGAGTAAAACAACGTTACCTTGAGCTTAACTGATGCCTCAAGTCATCTCTGCTGTAACTCTGCTGGGGGTATGAGCCTTCCTATAAAAAAGGTAACATTTTAATATTACAAAATATAACCACTACAAAAAATGCAGCTAATTTAGATTTTTAATTGTATTTGAAAAAAATTCTGTGTAACTGTGAAGAACATAAAAAATTCCACAGGGAGGAATAAATGGGCTGACAATCATCAGCCACTTCAATAGGTACATCAGTTAAATTATTAGTCCAAATTTCGAATCAGCTAATGACATGGCAACTACCGCATTCATTTATCTTGCTTAGTAATTGCCGATTGATGGTTTATTAGATAAAAATTGGTTCCAGTCGATTAGCTAATAACGTCCACTTAGACCTCCTTTTAGAGCTGTAATTTGACCGTCATCTTTAAGTGGAGACGTTGATCCAAAACCAAAAATGGCGGAGCTGTAGCATAACAAAGGGAAACGGAGTTCGGTTTGGGATGGAAAATGCACTTTATGCGGTTCTGTTTTGAAATCTAAACGCTCGACAAGTTCTTTAAGTTTCACCTTGATGGAGCTCATTCAGTCGAGAAGAATGGCGAAGCAGCTTCAACTTCTCATTCAAAAATTATTGAATTGCCTCCAAGGTGAGGATACAATGACAGAAAAAAAAAAAAAACATGATGCCAATTGAGACCGGTTAGTTTTGAGGACTGTTCACGTCGATCGTTTTAACATTCCTTCATGAGCAACCACAAGAAGTACTTCTGTATGAATATTTCTCTGTTCATGAAGAATTAAGAGTTTCACATATTTTGTTCTTTTCATCTTTTGTCTATCCAGCAACCCAAAAGATTCCTGTTTTTCATAACGTTTAAGTTTAATAATGTGAGGATATTATGATTTTCGGTTTATTTGGTTAGTATTTAATATAGTTGACACAAAATGTTAAAATGTAGTAATACTTTTTTTTAATTTTTATTCAGCATATGAAAGTTCTTTCTATCAAGTCGGACAGCCCTATTGATGGAAAACACAAGCTTTTAAGAAAATGGATGCTTATCAATCGATTAACATTGATCAATTTTAGATTGACTCATTAATAATTTTCAGCCCTAGTCCATAGTATCCCAACCCTGCCAAAACCTAGCACAACGTTTTTCCTAAACAAAAAAAACAACTTTTGGTTCATATTGATGAACAAGTGAATAAATCGATAACCATGCATTGACCTTAAGCCAGCTAGTTTTTGTTACACCTCACGCCATAATCTTGCTACATTGCCTATGGGAGTGTTTGTTTTTACAAAGTGCTCGAAATGCAGTAAAGGAAAGAAAAAAAGTTTGCTTCAATTAGCAGTGTGTGTTTTATTAGCATGCCTTAAAAAAAAAAAATATCAGTACTTCTTTCCAGCCACAGTCATGTCCTTTGAGTTGACTTACATTTCGATGTGGTGGAGAATTTCTTCGATAGCTGCCATAGTTTAGGTTTTCGTCATAGTACTGACTGTCATCAGGCTGATAACCGTCTTCGCTGTGATATCCTCTTCCACTTTGATAGTTGCGAGGGCCTCCATACCGCTGGTCCTCATATCCTCTATCAAATTCCAACCCTGGGCGTGGCATAGGGTTCCTCTTGTCAATAATATTGACAACTCGATGAACTATTACCTGAAAGACCAGTTTTGAAATGATTTTAGTACAATGCAGCGATAACAGCAGTAACAACCACAATGCTGCCTGCCAATAAGCATCACAAAGCAACCGTTTGGCATACCTCTCTCGCATCTGTTGAGGCAAAGCGCTCTTCATATGCCTCTCTGATAGATTTTCGACCATGCTGATAAGCCACTACAAAAAACAGTGATGGAAAACATAAGATGTATGCCCGTAGTACTTGTTTAAAGGTTGGAATCCAAAGATAACTTAACAGTGCTTATAAGAACGAAATTTGTATTCAGTTTGTCTTTTTTTAAAGAAGTTACAACCCTCTTCTGTCTCCAAGTTGCTGGATATTTTCTGGAAGCTGTTAATGTTTTGAAGATGACCTATGAGATCTGGATGCAAAAACAAGTAAAATGCTTTTAGTTGCACTTACTTTCAGGTTAGGTTCTCTGCTCTGTCTGCTGAAGATGCCTCAGTTGAGAAAAATGAACCTATGAAGTAAATGTATAAACAAAATTACAAAAAAGCCAGTTATCACAGTGTGGAACATGCAGTCACACACAAGTGTCTCAGTTCAACACAGCAGGTTTAGCAGATTTATCCCAGTAGCAACAAACACGTACATTCAGCCAAGTCTTTTAATGCATGGTGTAGAACATGCTAAAAAAAAGTGAAGCCTATTAACCTTTTATTTGCGATCATGAATTCAAAGCAGCCGGTAGTGTCTGTCAGCATAAAAACAATAAGTTTGAAAGTGCTAACCTTTTCTCTGAACAACTGTAAGATCCAAGGAACTCAGTGAAAAGACTTAGACTTTGAAATTGATTCAAAGTCTTTGAATCAATTTCTAAAAAGCTTGAGATTAAACTGTTAAATACAAATATTTTAGTTGAGTCTTCAAATTTCTCCATATCTGTAGCAAGAGCCAAAATGTCACCACAGGTGAAAGATCTTAGGTTAGGGTGTTCAGGAACAGAACTACAAATGTTCCTGTCTGCAATGAACTGTAACGATTTGCTTGTTGTACAGCAGCGTGATTGTAATTTCAGCTGCCAAGCGGAGAATCCAAAATGTTTTATGCTGCGATGTGAAAAAAGATCATTAGTTTACAATGACGGGAAGCATGAATGAAGAACAAGGCGGTGCTTTTTAAGCGTGGTGGCGTCATACAAAAGCTACAAATTTGGATGCAACTGGTTGTTCTAACAGGAATCAAATATCACATGTGCATCAAAGCTGACTTTACAGCAGATGACATAGGCTAACTTTACCCGCATCGAATGGCACGAGCTAAAACCTCGACTGTTTTGTAGGCTTGGACTATACTTAAAAACTAAACGCATGCTAGGAGACGAGCTAATTTAAATGAAGGCTTCCAATTATGATTAAAAAGGTGATAAAATATCGATACAGAACTGTGAGAAGAGGCTATTGACAGCTACAAAAAGCATGCAGTTGCTTGACGACATTTAACCAAATCTCTGCGGGAGTGTTTAAAGTATAAATGTATTTTTATTTTACTTTATTACATGTTTGCACAATTATTCCCAAAGAAAAAAAATGGTCCAAATGCTTCACTAACTACCATGACGTTAAGATCCATTATAAATTATACATGCCGATGTTCTGTTTTATTTGAAATTGGTTGAGGTTTAAAACTTCTACGCAAAAAGCGAGACACTCTCTGGTGAGTACCTGACGAACGTGTTTTAGCATCATTAGCAAAAACATCAGCAGCAGCAGCACATACGGAAGTCGTATGAAACTCACCGAATAAAGTACGCCCCTTCCGGAGAGGTCTGCCTTACATCGTCCTTCTATAGATCCGTGTTTGGATGCAAAATTAAATTCCTGTTTTTTGCTGATTCTTTCCTCTGTTTACAACAGAAGTACATTAGGAACACTACAGAAGCAACACCATTAGTTTCCTTGTTTTCTTCTTCGATGAAGAAAATGTGTTTTGGAAAAAGGTGAGCGCCCTCTAGGGGTCTATGTGGCTCATGTTTCACCGGACAATGTCACGATGTGACATTGTTTCGGACTAAAAAGGTAAAGTGAATTCCTGCAAATAGTTTTTGCGTGCATCAAAAATTATCTTGATGCACGCAAAATATATACTTATAAACCTATAAGAATATAATGTATACTACTTCGATATTAGCTGAAGTATTCCTGTCAGACATTTTTTTTTTTTTTTTTTTTTTTTTTTATTTTTAATTTTAAGCAGTTTTTTTTTTTTTTTTTTTTTTTTTTTTTTTTTTTCTTTAAAAGTGCCAGTTTTATTTTGTATATTTATTGAATTTTAATTGGACTACACCTAAACTGTTTTATTTCTATTAATATAATTAAATTATATTATGGAGTAGGCTAATGTGTGAATTGCTTCCTATATTTCAGTACCTCCTCATTTTATAAAACTGAATTTGAAACCCAAATGGTAAAATAATACATCCATTTAACCATATGGTAAACCATATAAATATACCATACATATTTTACATGTTCGTATGTATTGCAGTATTTTGCAATTTGATGCATTGAGCCAATAAATAACTGGTTACAAAATATGAGTTGCATACCATAAGTAAATATTTCTTCTGTAATTGCCACTGACAAAATCGGTTTTTATCAAATACAGAAAATCAGAAAATATTTAAAAAATAAACACTTCAGTGTTTAAACATTGCTTTAATTATGTAGTTTTTTTTTAAATATTTTATTTTATAAAATGTATTTCACTCTTTAAAAACTATTCAATTCAAACTATTTATATAAACAATTCACACATCCTGTCTTCAGTAATTTAAATCCAATCCAACATGAATTCCACTTCAGTATTCAAATTAGTTCAAAAGGCTTCTATCTAAGAAAACCCAGCAGACTGCTTCAAGACTTGCAGCATTCACTCAGCCTGGACAAATGTGCAGCTACAGTAGGCAGTCGCTTGCTTTGTCATTGTCTTCACAGCAATCCCTTATACTTGGCATGCATTCTGCGACAGTGGAAAGTAAAAACACCCCTTTAACGGGAAGAAACATCTAGCAAAACCTGGAAATGCCAACTGCCATGTGCCAAGATCAATTGGCACATGGGACAACATGTCTCTGTTTGAGACAACAGGGCAAATACACAAAACAGATATAGACTTTCTATGTAAATGAAAAGTAAGCAGGAAGTCTTTCTGGGTGAATCAGTCCATGCATACACTTATTTAGATATTATTATGTATGACAATATTCAACTTAACTTAATTGATATTTTGCATTTATCAAGAGTATTTTAATTTCCATGTGAATATTTTATAAACAATAAATCAATTACTGAACTGTGGCACATTTAGCCCTCCATACAAATATGTTATATTGGTGTTCTGTCACAGCATAGGCAATTCTCCTCATAATTGACAGCTCGTCTGCTCAGTTTACATTGCTGTTAATTTTACAAAAGCCTTTCATCAGTGTTGTCACATTTACTGCCGTTATGATTACATCAAATGTGATTGGCTGAACAAGGATCACGTGACCAGCCCACCAGACTGGAGTTTCCACGACAGCTGAAAAGCTGTTAATGCGTGTTTCTCCCCCCCACCTGTACCGTTGATGATTTCTAACTCCTCAAGGGCCTAGTTTTGTAGAATGGGAGACAAGAAGAGTCCCACAAGGTAAAAGCGTCGCTGGTATGTTTCAATAATGACTTTAACGGGCTTTTAGTGAACAGAAAGCACGGTGAATGGATGGAGCAGTGTGGTACTGAAAGTGTTCATGGCGGCAGACTGCTGCTGCTCGAGTGTGAATGTGTGGCTGCTTTCCGTGCCTCCCTGACCGGTTCAGGCCAGGAAATGGTTTCCCAAACGATTTAATGCCGTAATTCTTTTTCACACAGCTGTTAAAACAAGCACAGCAGTCATTGCTTAAAATTTCCGCTGCCTGTGAGTGTTTTTTATTTGTGTCTGAAGGCCGAAGCGGCAGTCCAAGCCGTTCACCGACGATGGGTACTGGGACTGCAGCGTGTGCACGTTTAAGAACAGCGCCGAGGCGTTCAAGTGCTTGATGTGTGATGTCAGGAAGGGAACGTCAACCCGGTGAGTGCAGTAACTTTGACACTGAGAAATCTCCCTGTACGTGGCTCTGACTAAAGCTGCGTGAGGGATTTAAATTGGATGACGCAGCACACCTTGGTTGTATATCTTAGCGTAGCTATTAAGGGTTAGATTATTTTATCTTTTGCTAGAAGATTGCTTTTTTTCATGATCATATATACCCTAATCCAGTTTAGCTTTTATTTTGTAAATGTGGATGCTTTATTTGAAATAAAAACACAGCGTTCGTAATCCCAGAGCTGTGAGTGCTTTTGGTTTAATATCTGATGCGCACATGTACACTTACCGTTAATAATACATTACAAATGTTTTCAGGTGGATTATTAGGCAGCAAATCAACAATCCAGACATTGGGATGATTTGAGGAAGCGTTCTACTACCGTAGCGGGTATGGTGACTTTCTGCAGGATAATGTCCCATGCCACAAAGCATAATTGATTCAGAAAGAGTTTGAGGAGGCTTTCACTTGGCGTTTAAATTCCCCAAATCTCAAATTTAGTCAAGTTTTCTCTGGGCTGGACAATGAGCCAATTCTCACCGTACAACTTGCATGGCTTTAAATCAGCTGTTCACATGCCACAGTGCACAAACACAGAAAATACAGTGCATGTCTCGACGCAAAGAGGGAATCCAAACATTTTTATGCTGGTGATTGTCGTGCTACGTCTGAATCGTCTTAAGTTTTACATCAGGGGTGGGCAATTCCAGGCCTCGAGAGCCGGTCTCCTGCAACTTTTAGATGTGTTTCTACTTCAACACACCTGAGTCAGATAATGAGATCATTAGCAGAACTCTGGAGAACTTGACTGCATTTTGGAGGTGATTCAGCTGTGTTGGACCAGGGAGACACCCAAGAGTTGCAGGACACCGGCCCTTGAGGACCAGGATTGCCCACCCCTGTGTTAGATTGCTGAAGAAGGGCAACAGCTATAACTATTAAAACTAAAATATTCTAGGATAAACATTTATTTACTTTTTTTTTTTTTTTTTTTGAGGAAAGAAAAATATACTTTTTAAAACTAGTTGGGGTTTTCAACAAAACATGCCTACTGTATCAGTGTTTTATTCTTCTCAGAGTAACACTGGGTGTGTATTAAGTTAGTAATTTGCTGATTATAAGTCAGACTACCAGTCCGGGCAGCCGGCTGACTTAATAAATATGCTCATAGCTTGGCGAGCGTAGCATTAAAGCAGTCTTGGCTCTATTAAAAGGGATGGTTGTTCCCTTAGTTTCTGAGCCATGACTGGAAACATTTTCAAACATCTGATTCGTTCTTGTTGAGAAAAAGTAGTCATTGTAAATGGGTTATCCTTAAATGTTCAAAAAACAAATGCAAACCTTTCCTTTAGACCTCTGCTGTTGGCTTAAAGATTTGACAAGAGTGTCAACACAGAAACATTGCTTTTTACCACTGCTTCACTTAATTTCACTCCTGTTGACAGATGGTCTGCTTTGAATGTTGAATTATAGCCGCTTACTCTTTGAATATGTTCAACTTGAACACCTGCACTCCAACGGCTCTCTGCTTGGGTAACGGATGATGTTTGTTGTCACAACAACAGACGTCGATCATCTCTCTCAAAAAGGTTTTGATTTTCTTCCCAACAGAAAAGGAATAAATGTACAGGACAATCATAGTTTTAATGTTTTCTCATAACCACCTCAACATAAGAATTGACATATTTGTTTCTCTGCAAAAAGGTGGGATAAAAACTTAAGTTACCCTTCTTTAAAGGAATTGTTTTAGCAAGCGAGTGACACAGCATGCAAGCTCTGTTTCTTTGTGCTACATTGACCTGATCAGTAATGTTTCCATTCCTCGTGGCAGTAGTTTCTGTTGGCCTAAAAGTTCTTTAATTTATTGTGAAATTAACATTTGTTGGAACAAACCTTTTACTCTTTGTGGACAGTGAACATGGTGTGTAAACGGCCTGTTCCCTGTAGCTACAGTTCAGTAACGTGCATAAGAGTTGTTTTTAGAGAAATGTGAGGTCAAAATGCATTTATTTTATTTCGTAAAAGCATTGGAAACGATTCAGCTTTGAATGTAAATTAAACATCAGGAAAACAATTTAATTTATCACTCCACAGAAGGTAAGAGGAATCTTTGTTTACAAAATCAAACAGCTATGGCATGAACTAAAAAAAAAAAAAAAAAAAAAGCCTGATTTGCAAAGTTATAGTGGTCATTTAAGCACAGTTTCTAAGAACTACACATCTGTGTTTCTGTTTGTCTGCATTCTGTGGTTTTTGGCTCCAAAACATGTTTAATTTTCCCTCACAAATTTACTACCTGATTAAGGTCTGTGGATTAGGCTGGCCTCTCAAGAACATTAATCTTGTTGGTCTGGAGCCAAACTATCGTTTGCTTAATGGTGTGTTTCAAGGGCGTTTCCTCCTCAGCATGACCCCTTCAAGTATTCCAATTTATTCAATCAATCCATGTAATGACGAGGGCTAACACAGTACCATAAGAAACAACCAGATAGCATTATAACTGAGCTACCATGTTTTGTGGTAAAGGTTGGCTGGAGGAATTGGAGGTTGCCTGACATGCTGTCCAACATTTTGATGTACCTCTGCTGCAACACACTTGAGTCAGATAATGAGCTCATTAGCTGGACTTTGGAGAACTTGTCTGCACACAGTTGATTGAGGTTTGTTGCAGGATACTGATTAGCAGACAGGAATTCACTATAACCAGCAACATTTGCTGCCATCACTTAGGAGGCAACTGTTTTGATATGTTTTCCACAGGATATACTGTGCAGATTTAATTTTCAAAAGGATCTTATTGTTTGTTGCACTAAAGCTGCAGCAAGCATGTCATGATTGCTGGATTCCTAACAGTCCTCTACACTTATTGGTAAAGAATTTGTGTATACATCTATAATTTAAAAAACAAGAAAGTGATGATTTGGTTGGTTCTAAAGTATTGGTTGTATTTAAAAAAAAAAAAAAAAACTCAGCTGTTCACTGATGGGTCATGAGAAAAATATTGCAATTTTTCACAAGAAAAGCCCTAGCTTCATTTTCTGACATTGTAAAGTCAAAAATCTGTAAGACAAAAGTTTTCTGAAATTATAAAGTCATTTGACGATGCTGGTAAGGCCTCGTAAAATTGAGAAGGCATATTGCAGCAGATGTGTATTTTTAGTTTCTTTTTTTTTTTTTTTTTTTTGCTAAAGATTTGTGGTTAGTGAAGTGGCAAATTCAGGCTCTTTTCCTGCATCAGAACGACCTCTCCTGGACGCAGACTTGCTGCAGCCAAATTGCAGAGCCTTCCTCACTGTCTCATGCGTGTATTCTGGATCCCATTCAAATCATTAATGCCAACTTTTTAGCCAGGACATGTAATTCTAAAACAGAAAATGAGGCATTTTGATCACAACTGTATAACTAAATGGAAAGTTTTTTGTTCCTGTCCTTGTCAGAAAGCCACGACCCGTTGCACAGCAAGTAAATCAACAGTTCGCATCGCCGATTCATCCCAAAAAAGAGAAGAAGGAAAAATCCGAGAAGGACAAAGATACAGCATTGAAAAAGAAAAACCAGAAAAGGATGAGGTAATTCTTAAAATCAGAAATATTTCGTCCTCTCTAAGCAGTTCTCATTGACCCGTTTTATTTTTGCTCCTTCAGCAGGCCCAGGTTAAAGAACATAGACAGGAGCAGTGCCCAGCATCTGGAGGTCACGGTCGGAGACTTGACTGTAATTATCACAGACTTTAAAGAGAAAGTTAAATCCACATCTTCCTCAGTGAGCACCGCCTCAGCAGACCAGCACAGCCAAAGTGGCTCAAGCTCCGACAACACTGAGCGAGGAGTCTCCAGGTGCTCCTCGCCCCGCGGGGAGACGTCATCGATTAACGGAGAGACTCACTAGCCCCCATGCTCCCAGTTGGCGTAAGACACTGATCTGCACTCTCCACAGTCTCAGTCAGAGAATAAACTTCAACATGCACATTTTTCCTCATATAGACCTTGAATGTCAGTATGATGGCATCCACTTCCATTTGAGGTTGTACATTTCTCTGCCTTCCCCACATTTTACCTCGTGTGATCGGTTCCTGGCTCTCCTGCAGCTATCATGAACTGAAAATGGAGCAGTAGCATTAAAACTTGGATGTCTGTGTGTAGCTGTGCCACATTTCTTGGTGCTTCAACAGTGTTACATCAGCGTCAGACTGATGTTGGTCACTACACACAATAAATGATTAGGTCATGGTGGAAATGTGAAGAAATTATCTCAGAATATCTTGGGGGGGGGGGGGGCCGGCGGCCCCCCCGCCCGGCCGGGGCACGCGAGGCGGGCGAGGGTGAGGTTGTTTGTTTTGTTGTTGTTGTGTTTTT